>LBLO01000799.1:0-15973 GCA_004354395.1 Chondrostereum purpureum | reverse complement strand
GTGTCAGTTCGCTTCGCCGGCCTTGCTACAACAAGTCCCGCTTCGCTTTCTGTGTCAAGCCCTTATAGTCGCCTAGCCTAGGTTGATTGTAGTGCAAGCACTTCGCATCTTTTGTGTCTTTCCCCGTACGTCCACGTCAACGCTATCACTTGCTTCGCCGCATACGGCGTCGAGANCGTATCCGAAACCGGTCTCGTGCAACATCTTTGGACTGCACTTTGGATGATCCTGGAGAATGCTGGCCTGAATGGGAATCACCTTCATGCCGTCGGCGTGTCTGTGTTTGTCCAGGAGGCGCTGCTTGTGTACGGCAGTGGTGTTGGGACTGTGACAACAGCCAACCGCAGACTATGTGCCAATCTTCTTCTCTGGTTGGCAGTGTTGACATGGGAGCGTGGTACGTTCGACATCTATCGCGGTTAACTACTACTGTATACTGATGCTGTTGGTGTTGCAGAAGAGATCGAACGAAAGCAAGAGGAACTGCGCCATAAATTGCTCAAAAGTCTGCGATGGGCAGCTACCACGGTAGGGGATATCTTCTAATAATATCTTCTTAGACTAATGTAGCTGTTGAATCGCGTTTAGGACTCGGTCTCACTCTCTCCTACGGTGACCGCGAAGGCAGGTCTAGATACGGAACGGACGCACGTGAACACCCCTGACTGCCTTCGGTCAGTATTTGCTCCGCAAGATGCATCTATGTCTGTGCTTCACTACGCCAGACGAATATCCCCTTTGTGCCCCGATCCAACCTCTGCGGCAGTACTTTTGACGTTTGCAATCAAGGAGGTCAACACTCTCCAGGCCCCGCCTCACTTGCCTGTAGATCGAGCCACTGCGCTCGCCATGCAGCGTTCGGGCCCTACACTCGAAGACTATCAGATAATGGCATCGATCCAGACACCTCTATATACCGATAATGAGCCGCTACTCAAAACTACGTCTTCAAAGCAGGCCCGGAGGAAGCCTTACCATGATCCAGAGTTCAGTTCAACTCTGTCAAGACCTCTGACTATTGTATCTCGGGGTCATGGATCCATTGGCAGTGTCTACAGGTACCTGTTGAATTTATTACCAGGTGTGTGGGAAGGAAGCTACATGGTAAGAGGCCCAGAACCTTGAACGCTATATTTCGCTCACGTTTTCCTCTTCTTTGCTTTCTCATTCTAGGTGGCTTCTGTTCCTTCGCCAGCCGTTCACGGTGTATCAGGTTCAGCGGTAGGGACCCCGGAATTCATCTGTCGGAAACCCCTACAATGCGACCTCAATGTACACCTTTGTTTCAGCCCTAACCGACCTATACCTCGGGAATGGGTGGTGCAGGGAACCCGTCGTGACCTCCGCATCACCTCTTCTACCCAAGTGAGTTATACATTCTCGATTTAGACAGAAGGTGGTTTAAGTCTGGTTCATTAGGTTTCTAACTACCCCAAGATTGCTGATTGCCTGGAAATACGAGGAGAAAAGTTTGAATATGAGCCGTATGACCCTCAACCCTCCTACTCTTCTTCAACGTCAGCGTCACATGCAGTCTGGAGGGCACCAGAGGATGCAATCGATTGCATCTTGACAGGACAGGTGTGTGAGGTATCTCTTCCGCTGTATTAGACTGCGTTCGCTAACGGCGAGCAGACTCAAGAAAGCCACGAGGAAGCATGGGGCGGCTTTCGCTTCATGGGCGGCGTTGCAGCAGACGGGTCCATTTTTCTCAAAAGAGAACCGGTGAGTATGATCAAAGCTTCATCAGATCTCTCGGGAGGTACTGATCTTACTTTTTGACCAGAAGAATGCAGATTCATCTGTAGGTACCTGGATTTTNGAGGGACGTCTTCGATACGGTGCTGCGCTGGTGGGTCGTTGGAAGTCCTTTGGTGATTGCGGCTGTTATGGGATATTTAGCATGAAAAAANTCCGGGGAGTTAATGGAGAATAATATCGCTGTTTTTTATCTATTTTTTGCTTCACTACTATTACTTAACTACACTTTAATTGTGTCGAACCAGTTAGTTGGATTTGGCTAAGTTCTCATTACATTACAATTTCCTAATACCTACCGTTTCTTGTTTATATACAGAGACCTTTCAAACTCCATAATCCACTGATATACTATTGTCTTCAATAATCATTTATCATTGCACATATGGCTGTCAATAACAACGAGGAGACGATGCGGTAGAATACCTGATGTTACGAGATTGCCGCACGCAGGATTCATCCATCTCCTTGGTGTTCTTCTAATTCTTTACATACAGGAAAGACATACGAAGATGTAAAGTGGCGCCCGAAATAGCGGGCTTGAAAGATGGTCGCTCACACCGTTGATACCTCCGACTTTGGTATTTGGATCATGGCGCCTCGAAGAGATTCGAAGAGATCCACTAGTATGTATAATGTCACGAGAAGGAAAAACAGCGATACACACTAAAAAGCCTCGACTGAACCTCTAACATAAATTCAAAAGCTGTTATCCCAGAAAACATCGAGTATACGAAAATGAAAGATGTTCCAGAGCCGAAACAGAACGACGATTGACGTACTGTASCCTTAAGCCCAGGAGGTACCATGACGAGAGCTTCATTCATCGAGATGAAAGCGAAACTTCCAGACGGGCGACATCTCTCAATTGAATCGTTGACGAATACTGAGCGAGGTACGAGAATTCGCCACACACGTTGGGCATATTCATTCTATCGACCGGAAGCGACAAACGAACTGCGGTAGTGACTTCCCCTGACATTTCATCCTGAACTACCATCAGAAAAGCTACCCGCAGACAATGAGACGGAGTTCTCACCGTTCTATCCTCCTAATCGAAGGCTCTCATGGCCTGGTTTCCTCTAACATCAGATGCAAACTTGCTAGGTATGCCGTCCTTCCAATTAGGAACCTCAAAGGTGGATGTGTGACACCACGGTTTGAGCGCTAGCTCTTTCTCTATAACTCCCGCGAACCTTTCGGACCAACCCCTACGCGGGAAGAGATCCGTCGTAGTTTTAATCAGCTCCGGGTGTACGAGATTTGCACGCCTGGTGACAGACATGAGAATTCAGAANGTAGGGTTCCTGCAGCGCAACCACTATCTTACAATCCGACGTTATCTGCGTAGTGTTCAGAATAAACGCCGTCTGTTCTATGGGGAAGATAGAGGAAATCCTTACCAAGGATGGTGGCAAGTTGTAGCGTTTGACCTATCATGGTAATATTGCCGCTATTGGGCCGGGAGATGGTATAAATGAAACGGTAAGAAAGCGTTTAATTGAATGGCGTACCCTGTTACAAAGATGTCTTGATGTCGTATAATTGCATCGCAGACACTGTCAGCCTGATCTTCCACGCCGCCCAGCTGAAGAATGAGGTCCCGTGCAACGATCGCTCCTTTGAACTCGAAGGACATCTTTGTGGTGGATAKGAATTTTTCAGCGGTGCCAATATCATGCAGGAGGCAGGCAAGATAATAGGTCTCGAGATCAAAAGACCACGACGGGAAATGAGACCTCACAAGAGCCACACCTGTTGGTAAGATTAAAGAAGCGTTAGTACTTGGAACAACAGGAGATCCTGGAGGGGAATCTGCAGTCTGGACCATCCTGACCATATAGATAGACCCTATTAGAGTGATTAAAGGTTTGCTCGTCAAGTTCTTTCTGTCAAAGTAGAACACTAGATTATCGAGGGTGTAATGACATGGATTTAAATAGAACAGCCTAACCTGAACGAAGGATTTTACCTCATGAACCAGGGGGGAGTCAGGCAGGGGAAAGTTCTGAGCTACGAATTTGTCTGCTTTCGGGTGATCACCACTCGCTGTTGGATGTTCATAGAAGAGAACATTTGGATCACGAGGGACGGGTGTGAACCCATAGAACTGTACAGCGGGGTCTGTCATGTTAGAGGAAGATTAAGCTGAGGAATACAAATACCCCAGTGAACTTAAATGGTTTCTTGCGAGGTCACAAGCTCAATGATGACACCGATTCACAAGCCAGCTGAATAACCCAGCTTCGTCGAAGAGAGTGACGAGGACATTATGTCAGAAGTAGGACACACTAGCTAAATGACAATCCCCGAATGTTGTAGTGCCCGACTAGCACCGGGGTGTTGCGGGAGTCATTGAAATCTGCGTTTATGTTCCCAGCTGATCATTTCGGCTTCAGTGAAAACAACCATAATTCTATATCCCGGATATTAAATTTCTTTTGTGCAAATTACAGAGAATATGGTGGCCAGTTAGATATCAACTGTTTGACGAGCCGATTGCTGCTTGTGGCGCATCATCCGACCGCAATCCCTTATAGAGCAAATGCTAAGTGTCAGATACACGGCAGTAAAGCTGAAAACACATTCCTTGTGTCACATAATTTAAACCTTATAATCTGGCAAGGTGGAGGAGGGTGGAGGAAGCTGTTACTCATTTTAATTTTGCCGTAGTCAAAAGCGCAGCGGCCAAGACTAGCCAGATGGAAAGAATTCTACTGTGACGTATACAGTACACTGCACCCTGTTATTACTTAATTAGCTCGCTGTACTGGATGTATAGCATTCCCCTTGAGGGGTGCGAAAGGCCATAAAATGCTGGTTGCACCAGAGGTCGACGGTGGCGGGAGGTTGAAAGTGATATTTGCATGTATTTGTCCCTCTGACAAAGGGCAACGAACAATCATACACGCCCAGACTTAGCAACGACCACCATCCCCTACGAACTTGTCCGCTCATTTGCACAGTCTTTACCTTCAACCACGATGTTCACTCAACTAGCTTTATTGTCTTTGCTTTCTTCGGCGGCGTTCGCCCAGTCTTCGGTAATTTAACCGTCTTATATGTTTTTCCTATGTTTTATGTTTTCTGACATGTATCTCTTAAAATTTACAGTCATCCATTCCGTCTGGGATTAGCTCCGAATGCTCTACATTCTTGGAGAGTTTAAATAAAAACTCCGGTGTATCCTCTTGTTCATCCTCTGCGATAACTGCAACTGCAGATTTCAATGGAGCGGCCACCAGCGCTACCGCTTCTGGAATATCCAGTGCACTCGATACACTCTGCTCCTCGAACACTTGCGACTCTAGCACTATTCGCTCCGCTCTTGGTGACTTCCAAACAGCCTGCACTGCAGAGCTTACCTCGAGCAAGAACACCGAGGTCATTGCCATTTACGACATGCTTTACACTGTCGTCCCCATGAAGTCAGCTATCTGCTCAAAGAACGACGATGGAGCCTACTGCGTCCTTCATACTTCCACAAGTCTTACCAGCTCGGCCGATACTGTCCAAAAGTATCTCACCACTGATTCTGGTAGCCCCAACATGACCACCTGGGCCGACAACTCTATCCCATTCCTTTTCATCTCCAGCTCGCTCTCAAACGAAGACCTCTGCACCTCCTGCACGCGCAAAGTCCTGACCTCGTACATCCAATTCATGAGCCAGGCCTCCTATGCGCCCGGGATCACCTCCAGCGTTCTCCTCAACAAGGAGAGTGGACTCTACTCTGCTGTGACCAGCAACTGTGGCTCCGCTTTCCTCAGTGGTGTCGTTCAGGCCGCTGGTGGTATTGGTACAGGTTCTGACGACGCGGACGGTGCTCTCAGCGTCCAGATGGACGTCCGGATTATCGCCGGCGCTCTGATGGGCATGCTCAGTGCCTTTGCTTTCTACTAGGCGTTGGGAGCTTCAGGATGTTCAGGGTAGGGTGATATATATATATACCCTCTTTTTATTGCACCCTTGGTCTGTTTATTTAGCGGCATGTTGTTTGGTATACTATTATATGTTATCAGATGCTGGGCGTACATTATATACTTGCTATGTGACAATTAACGCATGCGGGTTGCCTCACTATAGAGTAAACCTTTCACATGGATGATTTCTTGGGGAATCCTCCTATGGCCACCGCGACTGTTGACAGAAGTCGAGCTTCCCGCGCATTGTTCTCAGCCTCCTCGACTTCACTAAACATATCCCGCAACATTACATCCCTCTCCAGTAGAGAAGAAGCACCGCGGACTTGAACGGAATATTTCGCTAGCTTTTTTTGTGCGACCTTGGCATTGAATTTTACCAGGGATATGGATTTGGAAAGGAATTCTACGGCTTTCAGTTCTGCCGTCACTTGAGCAAATAACGCATCTCGAGCCTCCTGGGATTGTGATAGTTGAATTTGCAGATCACGGTCGTGAGGGAATTCTGTTCTGCGTTTATACCAGGCGAACGAGAACATCCCNACCCATTCTCCCNTCACGACCGAACACTTCATCGTACAACTGGTCAAGTTCTCTGCGAAGATACTCGAGTTCCTCTGACTTATCCAGAAGRACGGCCCTCTAGAGAGATATCTCACTAGATGATAATGATACAACTGCAAGGGAAACCGTACTGCTCGCCTCGCCTGGCTCAACAAACCTTCGATTCTCACCAGGCTCTGGCGTGCCTGGGTCTCCTCTAGCAGCGCTTCTTGAAATTGCCTTATCAAGGTTGCTATGTTAGAAGCTTCGCGAGCTCTCAAAGCAACTCCATGAACACTTACCGATCCCCACTGCTTCCGAACAATCCGCCACGCCTTCCCCGCAACTTGTTTGCCTCCTGAGCTCGTTTCTGCGGCCTTGATCGTTTGAGCCAATTCCTTGTCAAGGTCGGAGCAATATCGTTCTTGGGCAATTAGAGATGAAGAGACATAGTCAAGTTCAGATATAGAAGCCACGAGTTGAGAGCGTCTGTCAAAGGAAAGAGTAAAGAAATGCCTCCAGTCATATTTGATCATCTTCACGTTCCAGGACATGTGAGCACAGCTATAACGGCCTGGGAAATCATGTTTTATGGGATTTGATTGGAGGAGCAGAACAGGTTAATGAAGCGACCCGTGATACTTACAGTAGCGTTAAATGAGCAAAGAAAGTCCGAAATGTATCATTCCACAATCCAGATGGTATACGACTGTCCTCGAGCGACACAGAAACACGGATCTACAACTTCTTTGTGAAATATAATCAGGAGAAACTAGTTCGGAGCAGTAGCCTTCACCAAGRCATCAGCAACGCTTGCGATCTGAATGATAGCATAAGACGTCCCAGTCTGCTCTGTCTCTTCGTATCGATATTGGATGGAGTCGAGTCCCGCCCTGGACAAATTCCTGGCAACATCTGGGTGAAACTCCCAATCCTCATCCGTGTAGTAAAGTTCAAGGTCTACCACCTGCAGCCTGGATACGTTCGACCCCTTAGGAACGGCGTATGTCCTGGAGCTCAGGAATGCAATGAAAACGTCGTCCTCTATTGTGTCGTAGCCCTCGACTTCCCGTTGGAAATGGAACGAAACATGCTGCAGATGGGGSCAAATAGAGCTCTCACTTGTCACAGTCAATATCTTCAGAGCCTCGTCGTCCATCACCTCCGGATCTGCGTCTGCCAGGTTGGAATGGATTTCTAGCTGACGAAGTGAAGGGGATAAAAGCTCGAACATTTCTTGGAGCTCTGTAATCTTTGCTGGTTCACCATTGGTCATTAAATCGACGCAATCGAGAGACAGTACAGCCGGGCTTTTCTGGCTTCTCCTGATTAGATTCGATACAATGGGGGCAAAATCACTGTCATGTGGAGAATAAGGTGTGTCGATAGAGAGATTCTCTATGCTTGGAAGGATCAGGGAATCCAGAGTGTTCCGGGCATAGCCACTAACTGTGAGTGTGCGGAGGTTGGGAAGAGCAAATGGTTCAGGAACGGTGGGTGCAAAGCTGCTCAATCTAACAGAGAGTTCTGTCAGGGCTCCGCAGCGGGCTAGAATGTTGAACAGACAATTGTCCCCATGATTGACGTATAGAGACTCGGTCGTAATTCGAAGTGTCTGAAGCTGTGACCACGGAAGAGTAGGTAAATTAAACCCAGTATCTTCGAAAATTATGTAGCGTAACCTCGGCGAATCTCCCAGAAAATGTAAAGTACCTGTCCAGCCTGTCCCGGACGGCTGACGAGTTAGCGTCAGTGGGTATGCTTCTTTGAAAGAGAAACACTCGAGAAGAGGACAATCGAAATTTGTGGGCAATATAACGATAGGGGAATTGGTTGATAGGGAGGAGATGCTGATAGTCTTCCAACGCTGATGATGAGCGACTATGCGTTCAAGGATGGGACTGATATCCAAATGTCTCTTGAAATAGTTCTTTCGTTTCAAGTGGGTTATCTCAACCTGGAGTGGGGAATTTCCGGAGCGCTGGAGCCATGCATCTAGGGTGCTCAGATAAGGCTTCAAATTGTCGGTGGACACTTTCATGGAGAAATTGGACCAGAGGCGCGGAGTGCTCAGCGCTACAGAACGCCATCGACGGCAGACAAGGGAAACGGTCCGTGGGGTGGACGACAAGTCCATGATGTCTGGGAAACACAGACTCTGGGGATCAATACACAGTACGAGGATTTCGTGCAGCACATCATTGGGCAGAGAACGAGCTCTGCTCAGGACGCGTAAATGCTCGGCGAGTTGCAATTGGAGCTCATCTCTCCTTTCTTGAGACTCCTGAAGCTCTTGAAGTGTTGAGATAATCGCTTTCTCCAGCGGGTCCAATCTGTCACGAAGCGAAGCAACAATTTCCTGCACTTCCGAAGTTTGTTGTTCTGTAAGGGCTCCATTTGTCGATAAAAGGGAATCGAGNCACTGAGCCCGGGGGAAACTTGCTCTACCTGAAGCAGAGCACATAGTACAGCAGCTTCCGGTCGTCGTAGTCCTGAAGAGGCCCAAGGAGCCGCTGGAACAAGGGTGCAATTTTTTTTTGATGACCATCACTAACTCRCGGGCCGCCAACAAAAGACCATGGATGCGTCACAAATAATTGTTATTCGAATGCTGGTAAGGGGCATTATACAAAGATTGGTATGCTACAAGGATAGTGTTTTAAGTTTTGGTAAAGGAAAGGCTTGTTTCTATACGGTGTCTCAATGAGTCACTCCAAAAGAACCCTTACATTCCAGTACTGGCAAGGCTGCTGGGGCCAATTAGTTAGACTGGCCACCATGCGCACCACCATGGTATCCCCCACGGAATCCCCCGCGGAAGACAGGAGCACCAGTAGGTGCTGCACCCGGAAGACTGCTAGAAAGGACAGTAGAAGCGGCGTCGGACACACTGGAGGCAGCCTCACTAGAGACAGCTCCAGTGGAGGCAGCACTCGAGACAGTGCTGGTAAGATCGGTGGCGACAGAGCTTGTAACTTCGTCGGAGATGACACTGGAAGCACTGGTGACAGCGTCAGTGGCATCACTGGCTACGCTAGTGGGAACGCTGCTGGGAACATCGCTGGCAGATCCACTGGGAACATCACTAGGAGGGACGCCGCTGGGAGCACTTCCGCTGGGAGGAGCACCTCCGCCACCCATGCCTGARTTCTCGTTCATCACGCCGCCGTCCTCAGTGAGAGTCGCAGCGGCAGATACGGTGTTCGAGACGGTGGTATCGATACCGATGGCACCCCAGAGCATCAGACCATCTTCGACAGAGTCACCGAGGAGAACGTATTCCAAAACAGGATCAATGTCGGTGGCTTCCTCAGCCATGATGCTGTCTTCGGAGTTGGTCGTCAGTTCTTGTGTGTTGACGTTGTAGGACTCGGTAGCTTCAACGGCGGTAATCAGGTCTTGATCGAAGAATACTTGACCGACGTGTCTGACGGTGTCGCTGACAAATGTGCCGTTGTCGAAGACGGTACCATCTTGGTGGGCCATGATGTGAACGTGGGTTGTGCGACCAGTGTAGTGACCGGGGAAGATGGAGAGCCATTGAGCAACACCGTCCTCGTCAGTCTTCTGGATACCGCGCAGGAAGGTGTTATCCTAGAGAGAGACATCATGGATAAACAGTGTCTTGAAATTAAACTGAACCAAACCTACAACGTTAGTCTCGTCGGTGCTATCACCATTCCCACTGGCAACGACACCAGCATAGACACCAGTGGCATTACCTGCGAATGCGTAAGTAATTTACAACGACAGCATGGGGGGGGAAAACTTACAGTGCCAGTAGTCGATATACACCTCGGGGACAGGCTCGCAGGTGTTCACGTCAATGAGTTGGATGTCAACGTAGGTGTCGACACCAGCTTGTTCCTCGCGGAGATCCCAACGGATCATCTCACCCTCAACGTCTGTATTTCCTGTTAGCAAACGGTAACTATTCAGTTCCAGAGAACGTACAATAAGGTCCCTCAGTGACTTCGGGAGCAAGAACACAAGAGCTGTTCCCGTCGAAGAGGGTTGCAGCATCAGTGTCGTTGGTGATGCCAGTCTTGTCAGACAAGTGGCTCGTGGCAAGGACGGTGTCAATATCGCGCTTGTATGGGACACCAGCACCTGAGAAAAGGGTCAGGAAACTTCGACAGGGTCGAGCAGATTTGACTTACTGGCAAGGCCACGAGTCTTGCGAATCTGGCGAGCTTGGCTTTCACGCCTTAGTTTCGCCTTTTCGTAGACACCTCCACGTTTGGAGAGCTCAGATTGACAGTTGGCGAGAGAACGACGAGCGTTGCGTTGGAAGAGTGCACGCTTCTCGAACTCAACTGTGCCCGGGGCAGCAACAGGATGGGCAGTAGAGAGGCCTACAAGAGACGCCGCTGTGATGGCCGCAGAAAGAACAGAGGGAATGAAGACCATGATCGTAAAGAAATTCAAAGGGCAGGCAAGAGGAGACGATTATATGAAATGAAGAAATGAAGAAGAATAAAAAANTGAGAGAGTAGTTCGCTTTGTGAAGAAACAGAGCGATGTCTCCCGAGCTTTTTATACCAGCTCTGGGGGAAATACTGAGGACATGATGCGCAGCGTCGGATTGTTGGACGGTAGTAACAACTTGGGTAAAACACAACAGACACCGTCTGATTCGCTGCGCACGAGCGACAGCTCGGTGCTTCCTCGACGATGATGTGATATCCAGTGTTGATCCAGTGACGCTAAACACACGCACTTTCGTTTTCGAAGTACATGGGCTTGTACAGGCTGTTCCAATGCCAAGCCTCATGTCGATCCCTTTGATCTCCACTCCAATTTGACTCTGCTGCGCGGAGCACTCATCCTGATGGTAGTGAGGCAGCAACCAATGAGAAGACCGAAATTATGCCTGCCCGCAGTATCTCTACAGATTTACTGGTTCCTGACAGACTACAGTGAGCCTTGAGGTGAAATATCGTTCGTACATTGACCGATGGCCTTCGTAAGGAAGCTATCAATCGATGGGGATTGGCGCCGTTGGTGAGGCCGAATACACCTCATTTTGTCATTTGATCGTTGTACCATGTAAGGCGATGCTATTCGGCGAGGACGTGCAAGAGTTACACTCGTATTAGAGCACCCTATGGTACCATCCTGCATGAAACAATTGCGCCGGCCCATCTCCTCGGTAACAGGGTTCAAGGTCGATAACCCCCAGTGAAATCGTATGATGTGGTACCACACTTTAGGTTGTACCGTTTGTTTGTGACTAGAGGTTCGTCGGCGAAGATGGGGGATCGTATCCGTCTCTAAGAGTTTTAGAAGTGTTAGAAGATCTGGCATAGTCCCCTGGGACAACCGCGAGGGCATATGGAACGAAATCCCTGGTTGGGTATGTGCCATCAAATAGAAAAGCGACAGGGACTGGGCATAGTGACATACTTGTGGCCCAAATCCTTTGAAACCTTGTAGAAAAACACCCAAGAGTATGGTGACTAGTACATAACGCGTTTAGAAATGGTAAACACGAAAACTCTCAGCCTACTCACGACTTCAATTCGTCCTTCATTTGATCAAAAAACTCTCCAAAGTACCTATGACGTAGTATTGCCTTCCGGAGGTTCATTGACGCAAAAAGACAAAGTTTTCGCTGGTGCAAGGCGAGCTATGAATTCCAGAGAAAACATTGATCACACTGTGATTTACGACGCGTTCAAAGCTAATGTTCCAGAATTCAAGGTATGCAGCAGGTTATTGTAGGCTGGAGATAGTGTTCCGCAAGAGGTGAATCGTAAATTATGCGGCCTTCTTGCAGCGCGCTCAGCTATATAATTTGTAGAACGTTTGCGACGATGACGATGACGGTCAGAGTTAGGATGACTCATCCTAGTCTTTCGCAATTACCCTGGTCGCATATCTTTTATATATTTTCATTTTTACTACCTTCCATTCCAAATCTGCTGTACGTCCATGATTCAAAGATAGGTCTAACGAAACTCACTAGCCTTGTGTGATATGGAGGACAACATATGGACTATCAGTCATACTAGAGACACCATAGTCGTACTTGATCTCCGTGAGCCCCACCATTTCCAACTTTTCTACAATAGCCTCTTCCAATTCCCAACTTCTATCGTCGTCCACGCAGTACATGCTAAACTTCAAGTCTTCAATTTTGCATACCTCCTGTCCTGTAGGTATCGCGTACGTCCTTGAAGCAAGGAAGTCCTGGAAAATCTTTGGGCTGACGGAATGTTCTTCCTTGGCCTTGTCTTCAAGCAGTTGAAAATCGAAGCTTACGCGTTTCAACTTGGGACATAGAGCCTTTTGGGTTGTCGCAATAAGGTACGTTAAGACGCCGCCATCCATAACCTCCGGATTACTCTCCCAGACATCCTCGATCTCCAATTCCTCTAGAGAAGGAGACAACAGTTCGAAAAGTGTCTCAACTGGCTTTTCCGGTCTGAAATTATCCTCCATCTCGATCCCATTCAAGCATAGCGACTTTAGGCCGACTTTCTCCTCTTGCTTGAAAAAGCTGAGTAGCGCAGTGGCGCTATTTCCCATACGATCGTCGATCTTGAGTCTTTCTAGACTGGGGAGGCTCAATGAACCCAGGAGTTCACGACTCCGGCAGTAGATGGTGAGATCTCTCAAACATGGCAGAGTGAAATCATCATCATCCGGTGGAAACAACGCGCCCTCGTTACGGGACGAGAAGTCCAACGTGAGCTCTACAAGGCTGGTGCACTGGGACAGCATACCCAGAAGCCCTGTTCCTTTATGTCTAAGCAGAAGAGCATCTCCTTTAACAGAAAACTTCTGGAGCTGTACCCAAGGAAGGACGGGGAGCTGAAGGATGCGGTGCTGGAGTGTGACCTCTCGTAGGACAGGAGATTTCTCTAGAAAGCTGAGTTCACCAGACCAACCCGTTCCAGAGTACGATTTGTAGCCATTCTCTTCGAGAGAAAAATGTTCAAGGAGAGGACAGTCGAACTGTGCTGGCAATGGGATAAGGGATGCAGCGGGGATACTGAACAAAATTATAGTCCGCCATCGTTGATGGTGGTCAACCAAGCGCCGGAGGAAGGGGATTAGATCCACTCGTGCCGAGGGGGAGTCGCGCTTTTCCTGAGGCTCTAATCTGACTTGGAGAGGAGCACTCCTTGAACGTTCGAGCCATTCTGTCAGAGCTTTGCGATAACGCTTCAAGCTGCCTTTAAAGACAACCAAAGAAAACGTAGACCACAAAATAGGCGTCTTTAACGCGACTTCGTGCCAGCGACGACATGTTAAAGAAATACTGTTTGGGGAAGAAGATGGGTTCAAAAGGTCGGGGAATTCCGACGGTAGTTCAGGGGTACAGAGAGAGAATATTTCGTGCAACACTTCGTTTGGCATCATTCGTACACCACTTGTGATAGCCAAATGCTCTCTAAGGTCCACTTCAATCCTATCCCGCTTTTGATGCATCTCGTGAAGTCTCTTTTCCGCTATGTCGATATCTTGTTTCAACAACCCAAGCTCGTGACGAAGGGAAACGGTGATTCCTCTGACTTCAGAAGCTTGATACTCTGTAGGGCACCCGTTTGTAGACAATAACAACGGAAGATAGTCCTTCGTCGGGTTTTCTGAGCTAGAGTGTACCATTGCAGTGTCGGACATTGGTTGGACATGAGAAGGCAAGCAAGAAATGTGATCTGGCAGGGATACAGCCGAAATTNCCGGCAACGCGGTCCGCTACGAAAGTGATAGGCGCCCGACAGACTACAGTAAGCACTCCAACACGGCTCTATTCAAAGGAAATAAGTGACGATTTCTAGGCATTTTCTCCTTGCAAACACCTCAAAGAACTTGGGAATGCTAATATATATTCTATAGAGAAGATACCAAACTTTCTCTTTATTGCAATTTGCAGGGTGCAGTGCCGTTTACAACAAATAGGAAACGAGAACCATGCAACTGCGCAATGTGTCTTGATCATATATATGATAATATAGGTACATTTACTTCTAGTAGTGTCTCGCAGAAATGACTTCAACACTGGTAACGCCACAAGTTAATTAGCAGTCGATGGTCACGCCTGACGCGAGAGGTTGTAACTTCAAGAAATTGCACCTATATACTGCGCCTATGAACTTTATTACCATCTAGATGTGTGGACAGTAACGTTGCCGTGTATCATAACTCATTACGGCAGAGATCATGTATATATGGCCTATTTAGGACACAAAAAGGTCCATCATCATGGATGACTAGGTGTGACTCAGACCGTTACCCGGACTCAAAGATATTCAGTGTAATCATATGGATGTTGCGTCTACTATGCACACAGTTTTCTGCATTTACATCTCCGGAAAATACTCTAGTGATAGGATAGCGAGATTGACTGGAACACTTAGCAAAATCAGAGCTTACGGCGCTACTAGTGAGTGGATATCGGGCCGACCACGGTACCGCGGAAATCACGATCACTACCACGTGTAGAACATAACTTGTTCCAAACCACCACTCCCCTTTGGGCCAACAATACAATTCCCTTTGTAGTCCCCAACAGCACAGGAATTTCTGTGCTATAAAACGTGAGTGAAATCAAATTCCTATTCTCTTGTCTTTACACTCATCATCACCATGGCCGATAGCCCTCCCCCACCGCTGACGCGCCGCCAGATCCTCCTGGTTCCAGTGCTTCCGCAAGCCAACGCCAGGCTACACCTGAGCCAAAGGAAATAGCTGCTTTCGTAAACTCTACTCCAAGAGGCTGCTCAAAGACTCACCTGATGGCTATTAACGACTTCAAACTACCGCTACGGAGGGTTCTCTGCCTGGAAGACGTAGGTGCCAAGATTCCGCGCGTCTCCGAGCAATTCTTCCTCGATTCTGTTCTCCCTCACATACCAGATGCCACAGTTGATGAAATTGTCGAAAAGCTGATAGCAGGTGGGGTGTTAGTGGAAGGGAGATGGGCTCTCTATCCCGAAGACCCTTACGAGGACGGGAGGGGCGAGAACACTGTTTTCTCCGATCTTCCCACTGTTATGAACGATATAGTTAGCGTTGCTGGACTAGTTCTAAAGAAGGCACCAACTCTTACCTTTGCTGTGAACCCCAATAGGGCACTCCTGTCCGAAATCGGAGGGTCCAATTACCAAATCGACGGCGAGGCCACGCTCATCGAATCTACAGCACTCGAATCAGAGTATGACAGCAAAAAGGCGACCCCCGCTGTGGACACCGTCCAAAACCAGGAGTTCAAGCCGAGGCCACCTCCCGAGGAAGATGAAAAGGAATTCAACAAGCGGNTGGATGGTGTGAACGATGTGAGAACAACTTTGACTGATATGATTCGCTCTTTGCTTACCGCCCCTATAGAATAATAGTAAAATTATAGGCGGAGCATCCCACATTCTCACTGGGGATCCATGCCGTCGTTTCATATATAGCATGAGCATAGAAAACACCTCCACTCGTTTTTGGTTTCATTCACGATCCCACGTTATGGTAACGGAACGATTCGATTTTATAAGGGTATGTCTCAAGCCATGACTGTATCTCACGTCTCACTTAATCATATGGCCCCCAGGATTACCGGTCGTTCATCCACTTTGTTGTTGGGTTGGCATTTGCTACCAAGGAAGAACTTGGCTACGACCCCAATATGAAGCGCTTCCGGGATAAAGATGGCAACATTCAATACGAGATCACGGTAGATGGCGTTGTCTATTGCACCACCAACTGGTTGAGCAGTTTCAGAGCATACAAAACTCTGGGACGTGCGACCCGCG
>LBLO01000798.1:0-16013 GCA_004354395.1 Chondrostereum purpureum | reverse complement strand
ATTCCAAGGTCCTCAGCCTGCGATGCGACAACATGGGTTTCACGGTCCCCCCCTCTGACAAATGTAAGATATGCTGGCCATGTCCCGCAGCACGGCCCGTCCAGAGGCCAACCGTCTCAATATCCGGTCAGTATTTGTTGCTCATTCATCCCGATACGTCTAACATCTGGAGAGCTAGACCTATACACGGGAACCATTCCACGTGCGGTTTCTTTTGGCCAGCGTTGATACGATTCTAACTGTGGTTGGTGTTTTTAGGATCACCAGTCCATGTCATTGCAAACAACTCCTTACGGCGGACGACNTCATAATCACATGTACACACAGTATACAACAGTGCGTGGCCAGATCTTGGGAGAATTAGTTCACAACCTCAATCCCATATAGAATCATCCTCCCCAAGCGACTAATATTTCCCGAACGCACACGCCTCATGGTGTTCGGTATTCTGTAAGTCGTTATTCTATTCACAATGGTGTAAATACCTTATTGGTGAATGTCCTCACTAGCAACAAGACCCCAATCCTCTTCAGGTAAGAGATCCAAATGAAGTCCTTTTCAGTCGAACAGTTTTCACGTCAACTCTTCCTTTTCGTCCATCGAAATCCGCTCTGATCTATTCGACCCCAGAATTATCCAATTAGCCTAGTGCCAACACCATAGTGAGGAATCCCCCAGACCAAGACCGAGCAGAAGGCATTGCCTCACGGGCCGAAAAGACGCAAGATGCAACTTTGGTATACCAGTGACCTTTATTCTGCATCTCTTGAAGCCAGCTCACCTCTTTTCAAGCCCACGCCAGATCAAAGAACAAGTCTGGAGGAACACAACAAGGGATCCCCATCTTCGGCTGGGGCGGTACGCGGACCATCCACGCTTCCGTTTAGATTCGGCCCGAGCTCTCAAAGGACTCCTTCGCGGTCAGGCCCCAATTCAAGTTCAAACGTAGCTAGCATTGCTGGCAACTACGAACTAAATCCACTAAAGGTACTTCTAAAACATCATGTTTCTCTGGAAAAAACTGAGGCCCTCTTGTAGCAACCTTTGGAAGCAAATACGCTGTCTTCATCGGCGGTTCCTGGGAAATCGCAACCGTTGGAGGTAACAGATCATCTTCCTACGAGCTAACCAGCATTGATTCCATTTATCTCCAGTCGTTAAGTTTCAGTTTCAAACCAGTAAACACGGTATGTAACCGTATAATGCATATGGTTTCACCAATTCCGACCCATTACTGCAGGAATCCCCGATAAATTCTGGTAACGAAGATACTCCTAAAGCTATGGAAAGCACAACTGAACGTGTCATTCGTCGTATCCCTCCTCGGACCCCTCACATCAACTCACGAGAGCCTCCACCGCTGGGAAATCTGCCAACACCTACAAATCCTGCACGTACTGATCAGAAAGAGGAATTGAAGTCATTTTCCCGCATTCTTTCTGTCCTCGAAACACGGGTCATTCAGCTCGGGGATCAACAGAATGATATCCTTCGAATAATCAAGGATGCATCTTCTGAGATTGCACTCAAGTTGGCCCCTGTACCATCCGACTCAGAGTTGTTCAATCACCCCCCGCGAGTACCACTAATGCTCTATCCCAACCAGGTCAACCCTCTTCTTCCGTTCTTTCGGCCCACGAATCATCCTCCTCAATTCGTCAACCAGTTGCATCGAAGACTGGCACGGAGACCGCGCGGTTCACCAATGTTTTGACGGATTTCTTTTCCAGCCTTCAGTTGGAAAACAGATCGTCGAAGACCAAACCGAAGGACAAGCAACCTGGACAGACGAAGTTAGGAAGTGAGACAAAGAACATCGAGGGAGAGAAACCAGCACTTAGAGAAGGAGGGGCATCCGTTGTCAATGATGGACGTGTAGAGAAACGACCAACGGCTGACTCGCACGGCAGTAGTAATCCCCAGAGGGTTGGCAAGAACGAGGGAGTGGGAGCTCGTCAGGTTGCGGGGAAGGGTCGCGATGAATTCCAGCCAACTGCCGCAGGCCGTCAGGAGGAAAAAGCGGCTGAAGGAAAGCACCAGGAGGAGGATCGGCAGGCTGAAGTACCACGTCAAGAGAGTACTCGCGAGGAGGCAGCACGGTGTCAAGAGGGAGAGGAAACACGCCGTAGTCAAGAGGACGCACAATATGTAGAGGAAACTCGACCTGCTAAAGCCCGCCGTAAGGAAGGGGTTCGTCAGGCTGAAGCACAGCGTGAGGAGGAGACTCGTCAAGCTCAAGCACGACGCGAGGAGGAGACTCGTCAGGCTCAAGCACGACATGAAGAGGAGGCTCGTCAGGCTCAAGCACAACGTGAGGAGGAGACTCGTCGTCAAGAGGAAGTGTGGCGTCAAGAGGAAGCGCGTTGTCAAGAGGAAGCGCTGCGGGCTAAGGAAGAAGTAGGACAGGTTCTTGGGGTATGAAACATATTTTTGACCAAAGATGACTTATTGATATTCTACGACAAGAGCGCCATGATGAACTTATTTGCCGATTTGACAGGTATTCCTGTCGACAATGACTGCCTTGCAGATTTTCCTACACTCCCTGAAGAGGTATTGCAAGGGTGGGGGAACCGGAAGATGGATCGATCTACCTGGAAAATATCACTGGCACATCCCCTCACGCATCCCTTCAATCAGATTGCTGTGGATTGTTTTACAGATATACTTGTTGAAGAGTTGAAGGGTCGCTTCAGCAAGCAGATTGTTTTGGACTTGTTTCCCGATTTCTTTAGATTCTTAGTACAGGCGTACAACAAACGAGATGTAGAGATGGAATCTTTGTAATGAATCACGATTCTGAGCTAATGACTTGCAGCATTGTGGTGAAGTTTTGGTATTCTACTATCTCAGTGACCATTGCTCATCCAGCCAAGATGGTAAGTGAGAAACGAGCACAGTGGCAACCTTAAGCCTCATTAAGGTGCTAATGCTACGTATGGAACAAAGTTTTACTCACAAAAGCAAGTGATATGGATATGGTTCAGATGAACGCTGAGGATGATGGTTGAGTAACGTATTGATCCCCAACAGCGCCTCGAAGTAGATCAGAACCCTTCAACAAGTCAGTTTTCAATCTAGAATATTATTTTCAAATCTACTTACATGTTGTCATGTTGTATCAGTGATAGCATAAAGGCCGAATATATCAAGAATCGGGGAACTGAGGAAACTACGAGTCAGTGAACGAAAACAATCTCCCCTACGCATACTCATACCCATGAATTTCTTCACACCAATTTTCCAACAGGATGGCATGGTAGGAGATACCTCTGTTGCTTGACTGCGAGGATCTATGTGAGAACCCATATATGAAGATCTTGGATAGGGCACGCTTGATCTATTGGGAGCAGTGAGATCAATGTGGCAATGCCGCTTCTAGCGTCGTCTGATTGCCTGAGTTGTAAACAATCTCAATGCCCTTGCTTTCTCCTTTTACTATGGAGTAGTCACTTCTCTTCCTTTTGGACTCTTTCTGTTTAATCTTTGTTTGCTTGGACCCNTGGTGGTTTCCCATTGTTCTGCGATTCTTAAAACCGAGTGAGTGGTGACTCGGACATCTTTTCTTTGACCCCTTCTCCCAATGCCACCCCGCAAATCTGACACCAAATCATCCCCGTTTTCTGCAAAAANTCTCTTGCTCCAACTCACTGATAGCGAAGCGGTAAGTTCATCATATACTCTATATCTGACGTTCACTCAAATACATCAACAATTGGCAGGAGCACGCTGCGCTACTAGCAAAGTTTGAGGCTTTTCAAGCGCAGAAAGAGGACGAAATCAGACAGGTTTGTACATACCGCATTTCGTTACCACCTTTTATTACACTGATACACTATTCTCTCCCCCAAGATCTTACAGGCACGTTCAGAGGTAGGGGAACTCAGAATCTCTTTGACCGTTAGTATATTGACTCGGAAAATTACAGACCTGTGGACATCAACTGGAGCTCGCCAAGTTGAAGGTGACTGCAGAGGAGTTGGCGCAGACAAAGGTTGCCTTAGAAGAACTGGGGAGGACCAAAGACGTACTCCAGGCGTTGTATCAGCAGGAATTCTCCAAGATCCACTCAGACTTTCAAGAAGTGGCAAAGGCAAAAGCGACTCTCGAGACATCTTATCGACAAGAGTTATCGACGACAAAGGCAGCCCTAGAGGAATCGCAAACCGCATGTATCCATTCCTCCCCTGCACCGCTAATCCTGACATTGATTGTTTTAGAGGTTCCTCTTAGTACAAGATGAGCTACGCCGCACGTATGGAGAACTGAAGAAGACTACGTTAGAAATGACCATTGCTCGAGACTGTGAGGATGAGAAACATGCACTCCGTCTAGTTGAGTGCGGATTTTCTCTTCGCGTGCGTGCGCTAATAATCCCCCGCTGTTAGCAATGTGAAATATACGAAGCCTCCATGAAATCAACACAGGAAGATCTGCAAGCAGCAAATGCTACCATACTGGAATTGCAGCAGGTTGGTAAAACATCTCCATCGTGCGACTTTCAGGCCTGGTGCTCACGGTCCTAACCTCCAGAAGCACGGAACGCTAAGTCAGGTTAGGGCACTAATCCAGGTGAGAGTTTCCTCCGTCTTGCATCCTTGATTGTGCCGGTAATCCTCAAACTAGGTCATGGCCGAATTGGACGACATTTCCACTTGCGTGATATGTTTCGAACGAATGCGGATGCCAGAGATGTAAGTACTACTATAATTATCACCTAACATCACTAACTAGATTCCTAGGCTTGAGTGTGGTCATTTTTTGTGTAATGATTGTCTTGCGGAGATGCGCAAATCGAATCCACAAACTTTGAGCTGCCCAAAATGTCGAAAATTGGTCCCTGTGAGGACACTGAAGTCGGCTCAGCTTACTACGCTCTTTTCTCTTTTGTAATTCAATTAGCGCCTCAAATTTTCTTTGTACGCATCCTGGTAACTACTATATATTCACTGCACCCCTTTTTATTTTACCTATACTGAGGAGGATCTTGTGTTATTTCCCATGAAAAATGCAAGCCGTAGTGTATTCTCCCAAATAAATAAGCGCATTGAGCAAACAAGTTGGAATTCCCACAGACACCTAGGCAAACAGGCTTTGCGCTAACAGTCTGCTCTACTAACCGTTCATAAGGGGCGCCACACTCCGGCTTCCGGACCGGAGTCCGTGGCATCAGTTTGCGGTGTTCCACCTTTCTTTCTTACAAGCTCGACGGTGGGCTTGACCCTTACCTCACCTCTTGCCCTTATGAAAGATCCTCCGTTGACATATGCTTTCAAAGATGTTCGATTTGCAGCTGGAATGCCTCTACACTCTCGACGAATCCGGCGAACGGAGCGCGACGTGAGTGGGTCTCACATCTGATTGACTTCCTTTCACACCCTCTGCGAAGGCAATACTAGTCCATCGTGAAGTATTCCCAAGAAAACCTCGGTTTATCGCAAGCGCGTATCCTCGTCGGTCTTCAGATGCAGTAAGTGCCATTCCTACAACTATATTCTCTCTCCCTCATTACTTTTCATAGGATGTACCGGTTCACCGGGAAGTTTTTCCTAGAACTCCTCCGTCTGCGTTGGATAGAATCGGCCGTCGGAACCTCAAAGACCCGAAGGCCTCACTCTCATCTAAGGCCCTCTCTGCAAGTGCACAGTACGTCCACCTTTCTACTATCGACGTGTTACAACTTTTGTTCTTTCAGACCATCCCCAGAGGTTCGGGTGATCAACGAGGGAAGGCCAAACACAGACCCTTCTTCCAATCATAACGCATAGTATGTGACCGAGTCCACAACCGTTTCATCATATTTATCTGGGCTCCTTCTCCAGCCATATTGAATCTCCTCCTTCGCCACTGTCGTCGATTGGTGAGGAAGATGGGCATGAAATCAAAGACTCAAGGTTTGTCCCCACTCTCTCTATCGATACACAGTCCCAAGTATGTTGAAGGATGTATATTAGCAGGCCTACTTTGACTTCGAATGTTCAATGGCCCACGCCGATGCGGAGACTCGTGCACACTGGTTTAGATAATAATAGTAAGTATCGACATTCTCTCACTGCTATCACCGCTGATTTCTCTTAAGTGCCATGCAAAGAAACAAAGATACGGAACACGAGAGAACACACTAGGTGGTATGAGTATACAGGAACGGAACCTTTGGATGTCCCTCCCATTCAATCCGACATGCAAGTTGGGGACCTTTTCTTGTATCGCAGCCCAACAGGACCGGTCGTCTGGATCTGTAAAGATCAACAACAGTGGTCCACCGCGTACATTGAACACAAACATCCTACACTTCCTAACCATCGCTTGGATTTCCGTCCCAATGGTGACCCCTGCTGGGTAACCAAGAAGACTCAAACTACGTACAAGTCCCAAAGATGTATTTCCGATGTGTCGTAATCTAGTATAACTGGTTTGATATTCTTGCCATGTTCTGTTCGTAAAGTAATCATGTACTTGTACATTGAATGTATTGCATATAACATTGGTTCACCAGAGATTTCCCATTCATTGTCCATTTCCTAGGTACTAAGGTTCATGCTGCTCCTCGGGAATGTTGAAGTATACCCATATCACTTGCTTTTTACTCTACAAACATTGAACATTTCGCGAACCCGGTATGACGTTGAAAACATTCGTTAATCATTATCTATAATTGATGTGATCACACTCTGGGTAATACGGTTCTGTTCACCTTTCCACCACNGCAAACTTATCGCCCATCCCTGTATTTGTGGGGATTACCCACAGTTGTTGATCAAGTCCTCGCGCGCCTCCTTGCGCTATGAGATCACCCAAGGACCATCTTGGAAACGCGTGTCGGAGCACACGATCGTAACGCAACTCCGATTGGTTGGATCAGAGCCTTTATAAAGGCAGGCGGACAAAGGAGCACTTCTGTCCTCTGCTCTCCTTCCTTATTCCATAACGGTGGGCAGAGAGCCAATTTCTTCATCTCTATCACTTCCACTCTCTCTTAATTGTCATCCAATAACGCGTCAAGATGCCCGAGGGATCCCCAGAGGAGCCATCTCAGCCCGCCACTGTAAATTCTGCGCTTGCTCCCAGCAGATTCCCGGCTCATACTTCATATCTAACAGACGAACAATATGGCGCTGGTTCCTTATCACGACCAGGTAAGTTTTCCGGGTCCTTTTTTATCCTCCCTTTATATTAATGATGTTACAGCACCGTGTCTTTGCTTGTCTTGACAAGGGGCGTGACGTTGTGAGCACCTTGCGGGCGAACTCTCCCAAAGAATCTCATGTAAATTTCTATTTCCTCTAATTGTTTTGCTTCCATGTGGACTCCTTCATTTATTTTTKGCAGCGCCCTCTACACTCTTTGACGTCGGTTCCTGCCCAATCGCGCCCTCTAGCGCCATCTACTGTCTATAACGAGGATAATTCTGTGCGATACCATTCTCCTTTTATGAATCACTGGTTTTGTGATACTCTTTAACAGGAACAAGGGCCATGGNTCCCTGCGGATATCCAAACTAATTATTCAGCACAGTCTTCACATAATTATGGTTACTCCCTACCAAGTGGAGAATTCGCTCAGGTAAGTTGTACGCTAACTGACTCCCAGGTACCCTGGTTTAATTTTGAGACCTAGAGTCCCGCAACATATGCTATGACTGCAGATCGGACTGGGCAACACTCAACACACAACGGTTGGAGCCAAGTTTCTCCTTCATACTCTTCCTGGACCCCATCATATGACGGTCGGGACGGTCGTGGATGGCCTAATCAATATTTATCGCAACCCTTCTATCCCAACACCAATGTCTATCCCAATACATACCAGACTAGTCAACGATGGATGAACCCCAATAACGTCTACAATCAGCCCGCTGCTCCGCCGTTTATGCCGCAAGGACAGAATTACCCTGATCAACGTTCAAGGTTTGATCCACACCAGGTGTGTCAGTTTCTTTCTGCGGGTTTCAGCTAAGAGACGTTCCCCCTTATTAGGNCTCCTCCTACGACTACCGTCTTCAACCTGACGGGCAACCTAGCGTCAACACGGGTTCTTGGCAAGAGTGGTGGTCTAGAGACCAACAGGTGGCTCCATCACACCCTTCATCTGGATCGTTGTTGATTTCGTCTCAGAGATATGAAGACCGCAGTTTCTATCATCAAGACATTCCCACGAATAATCGCCCGGTATGTGACCCCCCTTTTGGCCTTTGTCTACTTCTAATCCTCGATGACTAGTTTGCCAATGCCAATCTTCGTCAAGATCTCAATCTGGATGCTTACACGCTCGACGACCATGTATGTACTCTAAAATATATGTTATCTCTGATCTAAGACTTGACTTCTAGGTTGGCCACCAGCACTCCCAGATGCCCTCCATCTCCTCGCACTCAACTGTTGGTGCACCGGCTGGTCATTCCAATTCTCAAGGATCTTTCGTGTCGTCTTCCATGTCGTCATCTGCGACCGCCAGGGCACTATCTCATCGCTCTACCTCCGTAGAATCTTCCGCACCATCTGTTTCAACTAGTGTTGCTTCTACCAGTGCCCAAACATCTTCTATGTTGTCACCTGGACTTCGCTCGAACTCACAGATCGCTAGCCTGGAGCTCTTCTCTTCCGTTCAAGGCTTTCCTGTGAGTAGTATGGTATATTTTACCCAAGCCCGCTCTTGTTTACCTCTCTGATCTGCAGGATGTCTCGTCGTCTCCTTCAACGGCCGGAGCTGTGCAGACCACGCATGAGATTGTTGAGAGAAGAATTTATACCGTAAATCTCCAAATTGTGAGTATAGCTTCCATCATAACGCACATCAGATACTGAACGTTGCATAATCTGAAGACCACGCTCACCTTGTGGGGTGCCTCTTTCATGTCCATGGCCATACTTTTCTTCTCATTGTATAACTTCTCGTTTTTCTTCTTCTAAGGTGCATTGTTGCACCTATAATGTTTCTTCTCTAAATCCCGCGGGAGCTAGTATCCCCTGTAACCAAATATTTTGTTTGTTATTCGCCTCTATCAACGTTCTGTAGTCTCACTCCTGTGCGCATGTGTATTTATAGAGCAGGACAATTACATTTGCGATTCTCTTCTACATGTCTTTACTTTACGCCGGCCTTGACGCAGAATCACTTTTCTCTAATACACGTTTTGTAGGTGTTGTGGCTGAGCAACCTCTTGACCGTTACATTTTCCTTAGCCTTATTCCCCGCGCCCTGACTCAGATTTCCTGTGTTCTTTGGGTGAACGACTAATACGGTACCTATCCAATTATCGTATTAATTATAAGCTTTAATCATTTCCCAAATAGGCATGCCTACCAGGCGTCTACCCTTCCCCCTCGCTAGTACCCTTCTACTCTGGTACATTACTCCTGATCTTTCTACCCCATCTCGATACGCACACGCCATATATGACTGGAAACATGGTCTCCGAGGGCAACACCACAGGACGTTTTCCTGGTAACGCATCTCTAATTCTTGAAGGTTTATCAACGCTTACTGAGAATTTCGCGTCTTTCATCTGCGGCTTGTAATTCGGTTGCGAGGACGATGAATACAATACAACTTTAAACCATAGCAAGGGTACAGTCCACGCCAGAGACGAATGGAGCCACAAGATCCCTCTTGCGCAATCCAACAACACCAGACTCAGCTTCTCTTCTCGATCCGTACACCCAGCAACAAGCCCAGTACTCTCCCTCCACCAACTCATACCCATACGCTCCCCCAACCCAGTTATCGTACGGATCTCACAGCAGCACGTAGTCAAGTCAGGATTTGTCTCTCCTTTGCTTTAGTCGCCCTATACGTATCAATCCCGGCCCTACAGCATGGACACATTGGGCTCACAGCAACAGCAGGGACAGGGATCATACTTGGCTACGCACTCGCCAGTACGCAAGAATTCGACATCGAATCTATCGACACCATTGTCCTATATTCATCCATCACCGAGTCCCTCAAATTATCATTCGACGATGGGTGGTATCTCTCGGTGCGTCATCTTTCCGTACTCCACATTCTTTTCTGACATTTTTCGTGTTGCCTTCCATAGCCGCTGCGCCAGTCGACAACGAAAATTGTCGATACCTATCGCATCTGCGATTCTCAATTCTGATACGAATTCACGCACAACCCATGTCGAGTCTTGACCAAGTCAAGTAAACCTGCGCACAACAAGGGATACGATAACGACGACTACGGTTACAATCTCTGTGGGAACGACTGGTTGGGTGCAAAGGGAGGGCACAAGTTGGTATTTTTTKGGCTGACTTGCGCGCACGCACAGATGCTAAGTCTATATCAATACAGACACCTCATCCTGGATGGTCTGGGAGCGGACAGGTTGTTAAAATATGAAGATGCACGAGATTGTCGCGCTCAAGGTGGTGAAATCCGAGCACAACAGCAGATGCCAATGCCGCCGTCTGTGGATAGTAGACATTCGCGTGATCCAACAGCGGAGTGTTCGGGTCTGTACCTTGGCCACGGCACTCTGTAGAGACTGATCGTGCGTGGATGAGCAGCAACCGCTCACAGGTCACGTCGCCCACTCCTGCTCGTCCTCCATCCTTCCTCAACGACCTCTCTATGCCTCGTCCGACTTGTATGAACTCAACATATTGCTCAAATCGTACGTATCCCCTCATTCGCTAGTCTCGGATATCTCCTGACAGGTATTCTCTTAGCAATCGCTGGAAATCAAAGTCCTCCACTTTGGTTCGGTGTGTCATGAGCGGCAGACGGTCTACACTTATGTTCACCTTGGTTCTACCACTCGCCTGAGGTCCTGTCGTACACTGCGTTTATGGAAGGTAGTTTCTGACGAGCACGCTATCGAGCGTGATAGTCTCTACAAGAGTACCAATGACCAACAGCTCGAGCGTATCTCTGTATACTACAACAAAATTAGCGCCAACA
Source organism: Chondrostereum purpureum (assembly GCA_004354395.1). Lineage (NCBI taxonomy): Eukaryota > Fungi > Basidiomycota > Agaricomycetes > Agaricales > Cyphellaceae > Chondrostereum > Chondrostereum purpureum. The sequence goes on along the minus strand of LBLO01000798.1, from coordinate 5,108 downwards.
AGTATGTTCCTCGCGCCGTTCTCATTGATCTCGAGCCCGGAACCATGGACTCTGTTCTATCCGGACCTCTTGGTGGTCTCTTCCTTCCCGACGACTTTGTCTTCGGACAGAGTGTTGCTGGTAACAACTGGGCCAAAGGACGTGCATATTATAACAGCATACATCCTTTTCTATTCCATTTTCTAACAAAAATTCGTCAATAGATTACACAGAAGGAGCTGAGCTTGTCGACGCTGTTCTTGATGTAGTTCGAAAGGAGGCCAAGGGTGCTGACTGCCTGCAGGGGTGCGTCTACCGCATGTTCATTTTTGCCTCGTGCTTCGCTCAACATCGGACACATTTCCTGGGTTTCCAGATCACCCACTCTCTCAGTGGTGGTACTGGTACTGGTATGGGTACCCTTCTTATCTCGAGATTCGTGAGGAGTACCTCGACAGAATGATGTGTACAGACTCCGTTGTGCCATCACCCAAGGTTTCCGACACCGTTGTCGAGGTATATCCTTTCTCTAACGTATCTCTCCTCTCGTCTACTGATGAATTTNACAGCCATATAACGCTACTTTGTCCATTCACCAACTTGTTGAGAACTCTGATGAGATTTTCTGCATTGATAACGAGGCTCCTTACGATATTTGCTTCCGTACATTGAAGCTTTCCACCCCAACCTATGGAGATCTTAACCACCTCGTCTCTATCGTCATGTCCGGTATCACGACATCCCTCCGTTTCCCTGGTCAGCTCAACTCTGATCTGAGGAAAGCTTGCCGTCAACATGGGTAAGTTCTTTTGGGATCGCAACACAGCTCTTTGGTGACTTACTTTGAGCGCAGTTCCTTTCCGTCGTCTGCATTTCTTCATGACTGGTTTCGGGCCTTTGACTGCCCGTGGCAGCCAACGATACTGTGCCGTCACCGTCCCAGAGCTCACCCAGCAGATGTTCGAGGCCAAGAACATGATGGCTGCCTCTGACCCAAGACACGGTCGCTGCCTCACTGTCAGTATCTCGTTCCCGTCTATTTTTCCCGATCCTCATATTCCTGTGGTCTAGGGTGCTGCCATCTTCCGTGGACGTGTGTTAATAAAAGAGGTCGAGGAGCAGATGCAGAACGTTCAGAACAAGAACTCTGCATACTTCGTCGAGTGGATTCCTAACAACGTCCTCACTGCTCAGTGTGACATTCCTCCTCGTGGTCTCAGCTGCCATCCAGGAGTTGTTCAAGCGAGTCAGCGACCATTTCACGGCCATGTTCAAGCGTAAGGCCTTCTTGCATTGGTACACTCAGGAGGGTATGGACGAGATGGAGTTCACGGAAGCTGAATCCAACATGCAGGATCTCGTTGCTGAGTACCGACAATATTCTCAACTTGAAATGAACTGATTGATGATTTTTCGGTGGATACTAAGTTCACTAAGCTGTTTGTGGTGCTTCCTAATCAAGCCTTACTTTTTCCATTCGAGCTGCGAAAACTATGCTCACAGTCAACACCTCCCATCCACAATATGCGACGTACAGTGCAGCGAGTTCGGGAAACCTTGATCCGGCCACTGCGAGGGCGTCTGGTCATTACACGCAGAATAGAGGCAAGGTGAGTATGATCAAACAGATGGATAGTGTGCCCCTAAAGCAATGTGTTGACGCCTGTTCTTCATAGGGCTATGTAGGAGTGGGAGAAGAGGCAGTTGGGCAATTCACTTGAAGTTCCTGAAGCTTGTTAAATATGTACATACATAATTACTTACATTAGAATAAAACGGTGGCAAAAGGCTAAAAACGGGGTCAGCGCCACAACCAGCGAAACAAAGGTCATCAGCGCCTCATCAGCGCAGCGGGAACTCCGGGCCGGTGACCCCCAGCGCCCAGCGATCAGCGCAGCACAGCGGCAGGTAGCGGATCAGCGGACACATATCCTAAATGAGACAATCTAACTCGGCTGCCGTTAAGCCGAGAAGTGAGGCAAATTATTCTATATAATTCTACAATCTTCCGATTAGCAATTTTATCTACTTACTCATGGTCATTTACGCAGGCGTTGGCCACTAAAATTTTCGGAATGAGATAGAACGTTGTGGAAGAAGGCCTCCTACAAGGTTCGTTCATTCTTTCAAAGGAAATACTCTCAAGTTCTTCTGCAACTTATTCTCACCTCTTCGATATAATTCATTCTTTTGCACCTCGGAACACCCTCACAATGCGCATGACTAACTCTACCTCTGTCCCAGGCCATCGTCGGGGCCATGACCCTTCATCATTTTCGGTGGCTCTGACGCGAAGCGTGAGAAAATTCCTCAGAACATCTTTTGCGGGCTCGCGTCTTCGCATTCTCAGAGACCTTCAATATCTTCCCACAAGCTTTGCTCACCTCCACCCAGTCAGTGAGCCAAGATCACTCTCAACTACTTGAGCACGAACGAACGTTTGATCATTTTTAAGCTTTCTTGTTCTTCTTGTCGTTGACACCAACAAAAACAAATAACACAACATATTCACATCAATACAAAATTTGGCGATCTACAATAAGTCCTTGCCCGTGGTGAAGGCAAGTGCTTCGCATATGCCTTTGGCGCGGATCCGCAACTTGTCCTTGGTCTCTGTCTCCCCTACCCAGCTCAAATAAGCCGAATAGAGTAACCACCACAAGGGGAGGGTATACCCTTGCCCAAGTGGCGGGNTGGTGGCCTGTCAGCGTTAGCTGTCGGCTGGTTATTGCCCCAAAACTCCACCTCTTATAGGACCCCTATCTCTAGACATACCGTTACTGCCATCATCGAGGCCCTCTCGGGACTTGGGGTTGAGGGCTAACGTGCAGAGCAAGTACTGCATCCCTCCCGGTTGTGGTCGTAGAGCGCGGATATTTTCCCCTGCGAACCTCCTTTACTAAGGGAGGACTCACCGACTGTTTAACGTCAGACTTCCGCCACCTCGTCACCACCCAGTTGGCCCCAGGTGCGAAATGAAGCCGGACCGCACCACAAGTGGCGCGCTGAATGGGCACAGCTAATACTGCTTTATGCCTCCTTTACCAAGGGAGGGCCCACTCGTAGTTTACCGTCTTCCCAGACCAGCGTAGAGCGCCGATATTTTCCGCTGCGAACCTCCTTTACTAAGGGAGGACTCCCACTGTAGTTTATAGTCTGAGTTCAGACTCGAGCAGCGTCGGATATTCCCGCTCTTAAGCTCCTTAACCAAGGGAGCACTGCATTCGGCGCTGGACCGTCGCGTCTTCGAGTACTCTTGCTTCGTGAGTGTGTGTCGTACATATGGCACTGTCCGTAACGAGAGAGCACCTCTCCTTGCCCGATTTTCTTGCCAGCTCAGCTCCGGAAAAACCTCGGCGGACCGACGTGATGGTGGTTCGAGATCAAGAAGCGGTGAAACATCCACCCTGGAGCAGATTTTATAAGAAACTCAAGGATATTTGTTACATGGCACTAATTTCCTCACTACAGCATTTATTTCGCAAATTTAGTAACTAATACAAGTAAAATTTACTGTAATACTATCATAATCAAACTACCTTAGATAAACCAAAATTTATAGCCAAAAGAACTGATATATATGGGCAAAATGGGGAGGTTTTGCACTCTAGATCTCTGTGCACTCTAGTTTTACTGGCTGCAGGTGAGGGAGTTCGTCTCAAGGGTCCAAAGTGGTGGCATTCTCANGGGGGAGAGGCGGGTCAAGATAAAGCAGGGGTTGTGGTTGCGCCAAGGAAAGCATGGCATGAGGGATGAGGTCAGAGTGAGTGTAAGAGATAGGCGATGCGGTGTCGTAGCGGCAGGGCGTGGTGGTGGTATGCGATCAAGAGACACCAACGTGAGTCATCATACAACAAACGATCAATGGCCCGCGCGCCTGATGGCGCGATTCGAGTGTCTGACTAATCCCGCTTCGTCACGTGCGTGCCGCAGAAGTCTAAAACCTCAGTTCAACTTAGTCTCGTTACTCCGATTAGAGCCTGTTCATTTGCGTGAGGTTCGTGAGGTTCGTGAGATTCAAATGGTGAGAATCAAAATGATGGCAAGCGGGGTTCTCGGCGTGATACTGTCGTGACAAGACAAAATCGCGGCACCTACCTCTTCCGCTCTCACCGAAGACGGGTGGCGCATAGTATAACATGATCTCTTGCTCTTCTTTAGTATTTTGTGTACTTTTCTCTCTTTAAGTAGCACTATAATATTTGAAACAACGTTACGGCAGTAGTAATTGACCAAATTCCCATATATNGGCTCAAACAAGGACTCTAACGCCGTCTAACGCCTCTCTGGCAATTTCACTCAGCCGGTAACACAAGGTGCAACAAAGCATTTTATCATGGTGAAAATTTCTGTTGTTTCGCTAATCCAGATTATGTTTTTTTCTCACAGGACATGGTAAACAAACCTTAACAAATATACTAAATTTCTGCCGCCACAAAACTGTGGCGAAACCTGGATGTTACTTTAATAAAACCGTATAGAATACTTGTTAGGTTTGCGGAAGTTTCTTACAGTATTTCTTGTTTCAATATGCAAAATAAACTCAAAATTATTCAACTGCTAATCACTTGTGTGGTAACGTAATGAAATTCTGACTTCTTTCACCATATGGGTAACAATATTATTGGCCANTTTTTTGAGTACTGATATTGTATTCCTGATAAAATTATGCTGGAAGAAATTTTATAGATCTTATGCGAACTTTCAGAAGGCTCAAACGGTTTTATTCCGTGCAATGTACTGAAAGTTGTCACGGAGACATATCGCATCTTCGTCGTGCTAATTTCTTGATAGTCTTTCGAATATTCGTGGCTGGGTGCGCGGCCCATTCCCGGAGACGCCGGTCCGGCTAACCTCTGGGACAAGTTGTGATCTCTGTACTAATTCCTCCTCTCGCTAAGATGCTGCATATAGCTCGTTTGTCTTCATCCCCTGTTCGTCGCCTTGAATGGCAAAGTGACATTCCAGAATTAGCCGCGGCACTAGTCACCAAAGACCGACGAAAGCGCCTACCCGCCCGGCCTTCCACTTCCCGGGAGAAACGTCTAAATACGGCGTCTACCTCTATATCTACATCGCAATCATTACCTATGGATTGCACAGTCCATTTGAAGGACCCAACCCGCAAT
>LBLO01000797.1:0-16019 GCA_004354395.1 Chondrostereum purpureum | reverse complement strand
GATCTTCGCGCGAGACCCCAAAGCAACAGTAGGTCGTTTATGTTGGAGGACAAACGACCTACGAAGGGACCTACAATGGCAGATTGTTGAAACCGACCTACGATCGACCTACCATAGGTTGCGGTAGGTCGGAAAACAACCTGCTGGACTGTCATAGTGGTGCTCCATCTGCAACGTGCGATGGATACCGTCTTGTCGTTCTTGCCCTTGCCAACGAGCACAAGGGTATCAGCAAGTCAAGATTTGGCGTCCAAATTTCCTCCAAATTTCCTAAAATTTCAGGGGATTTTGCAAATCAAACGCTTCTGAAGTTCGAATGCCGAGCGAACATGGAAAGCTCCACAAGAATTGGCGCGAGAAGTCTTGATTGGCGTCGGCCATATACAACTCTTTTGGAACCCTAAAAATAATACATGCAACAGTTTTCCTCTCTTGTTTTATTTGAGAGCAGAAGGAGGGGCTGAGAGGACTTTTGCGTAGGTCTGTATATCTCTCGTATACATTGAGTGCAAAATTGGAGCTAAAATGCCAGCAGATTAAATTGCAAAGAAGTGATCCGCCAAGTATAGCCGAATCGGGCAATCAGTTCGGATGTGTCAGCCAAGGGCAACGAATAGGTACTTTAGACAGGCAAGTGAAATGCGGGAAATCTTGACCGCCTTTCTTGTCCTATCCACTCGTTTGYTCTTCCTTGTAAGACCCCTCCTGCCTATCCTACTGTCATGAAGACTACCACTCTTTTCGTTACCGCCCTATGCTCCGTTTCCGTTCTCGCTGGCCTTGGTCATGATGACTCTATGGCCCCTTCCCGGCATCGTCGTCTCGGCCGCAGCAGCAATCTCTTACCCAGAGCGGATTCCAAACGCTGCAAGGCCAGAAAGGTTAGTCAATATTCATCCTGCCCTTCCATCTGGAGAATCAATACGAAGTCCCTATAGGCTTCGACCACATCTGAGCCCCCCGCACCGACCCCCTCCTACACTCCTGAAGCTGAGCCGGTCATCAACAACAGCGGCAACACCAGCAACAACAACGCCAATAGCAACAATAATAACAATAACAACAACAATGCTGAAAACTCCTGGGGCCCTACCAGCGGAGTAATTCAGGTGTCGGCAGGAAGCTGTGGAGACGTTGGCGCCACATGCAAGTCCACTTTTTTCGATTCACAGGTACCAGGCTAACCCGATCGTTTTAGCGGAAACCACTGCTACCAGTGGCCCCAACGGAGGAATTGACTTCCTGAACTGTGGTGTCGATGGTGCTGGATGGAACCCTCCTTACATTTCCCTCGATGCCCTTGTCACTAAGCCCCTTTCCGAGGCTCTCAACTCTCCAAGCAGCCCCTTCCAGNCTTGCGGTGCCTACATCGGAATGTTCGAACAGTACGGTGCTCAGTTCGGGATCCCTCCTATCATGCTTGCCTCTTTCGCAATGCAGGAGAGCTCGTAAGGATTCGTTTGCTTTCACTCTTCACATAAGTATTCACCTGGACCAATTCTCTAGATGCAACCCCGCTACTACCGGTGGAGGAGGTGAAGCTGGCCTCATGCAACTCACCCACGACAAGGTGTGATCCCCGTGGATATCCGACTCGTCGCAACACTAACTTGATTGATTCCCCATAGTGCGGAGATGCACCTGGCGGAAACTGCTACGATCCTGACTACAACATTCGTACTGGTGCCAAGTTCTTCTCTGACACCCTCGCTGGTGCAGGTGGAAGTGTTTTGGAAGCACTCGGAAGGTACAATGGATGGTTCAAGGGGATGACCTATGTAAGCCTCGCTAATGAGATACGTATGTACATACGCTGACTTGCCTCTCAAGGGTGCTGCCACCGCTGCTGCCAACAGTGGTTGCTGCCGTTGCCAGAACAACCTTGACTAGTGAGTATGATGTCGTGCGCCACACATCCACATACTAATTGTCTGTTTGTAGCCTCCACCAATTCGTCAACGGCTGGTTGCAAAACATCAATGCCTATGACAGTAGGACTCGTCTCGGTCGCTACTTCAACTTGGACGTCTGTTAAACGTAGCCTCTTCGAGTTGCCGTTCACAGTTCCTCTCCCCCTATTGCTCCATCTCGCTTCTCTACGTCTTCACAATGAAATGGCAGTCCAGCACACTTGTATATTCTATGGGTAGCATTCCGTCACGCCCCACCGTCGGGACCCCCCTTCGTCTCTTCATACTACACTAGTTTCTTCACTCTTTGGCGAAGCGATCCAACTTCGTTTCGTCAGAAGCACTCAACTTATATATACCCCGCGGCACTAAATAGCAATTGGCATTTATTTTGCACGTATAAGTACAACCGAAATTATTACTTTGAAGGATTCGTTCGATACGATTCCTTACCAAAAGTTCACATGTTCTAAGAGAAGAGTGAACTGAATTGAAAAGTACCGTGAGATTTGATCGACGAATCGCTCAACTTGTCCTGTTACTGTGTCCAGTATGAGCGAGACCTCATCATCTGGGCCTTCGTCCCCTACAAGCTCAACATCCACGTTACCAACTTCTGTACCTTCACCAGAACTGAAGGAGCTCACATTGACTGACCCTGCCTCTATCTCTGACGCCGATCGCGCAGAAGCCGCGAGAATCAAAGGGGACGCTAACAAGGCCTTTTCCAGTACGTTCTTCGCGTTCGTCTATTAGGATTGCACCCTTGAGTATTCCAACATTGTTCGCTTAACGCAATTATTCAGAGCATGATTTCCCTACCGCTGCCCGTTTGTATACGGAGGCCATTGCAAAGAATCCATTGGACAAGACGTTATGGGCTAATCGCGCATTTGCTCGCATGAAAATGGAAGAATTTGGTTATGCTTTATCTGATGCCAGTGCGTCTATTTATCTCATCCCACGAGGGTATCCATCTAATATGTGGACTGGGTAAAGCTCAAGCTATCAAGCTAGATCCCAACTACTCAAAGGCGTATTACAGGTCAGTATCTGTGTCTTTCAGCACCCTTTCTCGATTTTGTGACTGAGATATCTAGGCGTGCGACATGTTATCTGCAGATCTTGAAACCGCAAGCGTCGCTCCCAGATTTCAAGAAGGTTTTGGCATTGGAACCCCAGAATGAGACCGTGAGAGGGCAGATGGTCTCTACGCAGAAGCTTATTCGGAAGATCGAGTTTGAAAAGGTCATATTCCTCGCATGTAACCCAAAGGATAATATTGTCCTAACTCGTGTTTCGGCATTCGTATAGGCTATTGAGAGGGAAGCGGATAAGCCATCGTCAGAGAGGTGCAGAGAGATCATTGCTGAGGGTGAGAGACCCTACCAGTGCTGGATCACCAATTTAAGTGCTCATATACTTACCCCCTCATGTTAAATAGGTGGTTGCGAAGTGGACAAATCTTATGCTGGACCTCGTCTGGACGTTGACAGCGATGGAAAGTATAGTATAACACATACATTCGTCAAGGAGATGATACAATGGTTCAAGGAGGGGAAAACGCTTCCCAAACGATACGTCTGGGAGATCGCACTCGCTGTCGAAGAGCTATTTTCAAATGAGGAGAGTTTGGTCACTGTAGACATCCCCGAAGGTGTCACTTGTGATGTCATTGGCGACGTTCATGGTAAGAAATCCCCATTATTCTTCCACGACGGAAGCCTCACTGGTAAATTCTTCCAGGTCAATTCTACGATGTCTTGCATCTATATTCACTGACTGGAGAGCCATCCGAAAATCACTATCTTCTCATGAACGGAGATCTTGTAGATCGTGGATCCTGGAGTATGGAAGTTATCTTGCTGGCGTTTGCATATAAATGTAAGTTCCCTGCAACCTGTTGGAATGCGCATATACTTATTGGTTTGGTAACAGGGTTATATCCCAAATATATGTATATTAACAGAGGTAATCATGAAGCAAAGGACATGAATCGTAGCTACGGGTTTGAGGATGAAGTGGTAAAGAAACATGGAGAGCAATCATACAAGGTACCATAACTTTCAAACAGGATAATGGTTGTTTGACAAAAATTTCATGCAGTTGTTCGCCCATGTCTTCACCACTTGTGAGCCTTATTTTTGATGATACAGTGCTCTTCTATTTATTTTGCTACCATAGTACCATTATCGACTCTCGTTTCGGCTACGAAACCAAAGCCAAACCCAGGAAAAGCTATCGTGTCTGAAGAGGGTTTCCAGAGATATTTCGTGGTCCACGGCGGGCTCTTCAGCAAGGACGGTGTGACGTTGGATGATATTCGCGAAATCAAGAGAATTGGAAGACAACCTGGCCAAGAAGGGCTGATGTGTGAAGTAGGTGTTCCGGTGCATACTCAATGACAATTCTTGCTTATGCATCCTCCCTAGCTGTTATGGACAGATCCCCAAGATATGCCAGGAAGAGGTCCAAGTAAACGTGTACGTCCAACAGGGTATCATGTTGATCCTGAATTGACATTATTTCACAGGGTGTGGGTATTGCGTTTGGCCCAGATATCACTAAAAGCTGGTGCAACCTGAACAAAGTCACTGGGATCATCCGTAGCCACGAAGTGCGTCAAGATGGATACCAAATAGAACACGATGGTCTTTGCACAACGGTTAGTTTCTTAATCACCGCAACATTTCGTTTTGCTTACTTCTGTTCAGGTGTTCTCTGCACCGAACTACGTAGACCAAGCAGGAAATAAGGGTGCTTTTGTACGAAACTCTTCCCAACATCATATGAAATACACCCTTCACTAACAATTCATATAGATCCGTATCGACTCCCTGGGTGATCGAGAATATGTCCAGTTTGAAGCAAGCCCACATCCCGATTTGAAGCCAATGGCATACGTTAAAGGAGGGCTGGGGAATCTCATGGGAATGATGTAAGTTCTGATGTATTGTAGCATCTCAGAGTGTATTCGTTGTTTAGAACATTTTTGTTTTACTTTTCGCTGTGGGTAACCGGGGTACCTGTCCGTGAGGCGTAATGGAGATGTGGCGGCATGTTTATGCAACAGTGTGTGTGACCAACGGTGACACACTCATCTTACTCTTCGCCGAATCATGGACAAGACGAAAAATAAGCTAGCATCGTCGAAGCTTTCTGCTTTCTTTGACGATGATGATGAAGAGCCTTCGTTCCCAGTGCGACGGATAGAGTTGTCTTCTCTGGGACCTCACTTACGTTTGTGTTCTTTATCTTTCCCAGCAAAAACAAGTCGACACTGCGAAACTTTCACAATATGCGGCCGGTAATACGCGTAAATCCAAGAGAGAAAAGGAGCATGAAGCAGCAGAATTGAAGAAGAAGGAGGAAGAAGCAAATGCAGCCAAAGCATATGCAGAATTTCTAGATGCTTTTGAAGGAGAAGGCGTCGGCAGGAAAAGCGGATCCACGTTTGTCAAGGCAGACTCCCGGTCCACTTACAACCCTGCAGGNCGCCCAATTCCTGACGGTCCACGCGCAGAAAGAAGGATGCGAGTAAGTTTGGCCATCATATCCCTACTCATTAAGATCCCAAACATCTTGCAATAGTCACCATCCCCACCTTCTGCAAGTGTTCCTAAACCCAAAGGAAAGCGAGCTATGGACGCTTTCTTGGAGGAAATCAAAAGGTTCTTACAGTCTCACTCTCACGAGAATGTCTACTCATCCTTTTCTCCCCAGAGATCAGGCAGAACGGGAAGCACGATACTCCCGACATGGTCATATTCCGTCTCCCAATCGGCTTTTCATCCATGCTTAAATTTGTTTCTTCAGCAGCTGGTCATGGAAATCTGTGACAGCCATGGCAGGTCTGTGCCGACTTCAGCTTGGTTTCACCTATCCCGTATTGAGTGTTTAAATGTAGCATATGACGGACAGAGTGGAAGCAGAGATCGTGGAGACCCTCAGGTACTTGTTTCAGCAATATATCTTAGAAGATTGCTGATCTTCTGTCAATAGACATCGAATGTTTTCGTTGCCAATCTTCCTCCACATGTCACGGAACAAAGTCTAGGAAATTTCTTCGCCAAAGCTGGCCCCGTTGGCTCAGTCTGTAACATTCACGTCTGGGACCTAGTTTTACGCTCATTTATGTTTGTTTATCAGGTCAAGATTATGTGGCCTCGCGCAGATGGCACAGTTGGACCGGTGCTGATATGACAGCCTCGCGACGAAAGAAAGATTCGGGACTGAGCGGTTTCGTGTCCTTCATGAAGCGAAAAGACGCGGAAGATGCTCTACGACAGTTTGATGGCTTAGATTGGGGAGGGTCTGTTCTGAGAGTTGGGTGGAGCAAATCCGTCCCCATTGCTGCTAAGCCTATGTATGGTAAGATACATATGTGCATGCTGTCTGTGGCTTCGCCCTTACTGTGATTGTCTAGTGGTACCCGCATCGAAGGGGCGGCATAGTCCGGCCAGAGATCGAGAAGGGGCTTTTGGACGATATTCTCGCAGCTCTTCTCGAGAGCGGAGTCGATCTCGTTCCCCTCCTCACCACCGATATTTTGGTTCTCGTCGTTCTTCTAGGAGCCGTTCCCATGAAAGGAGGCGCCGCTCTCGCACTCCGGAAGAACCAGACGTCACCGACACATTCATCAGGGCTGTCGCCGCAGAGGTCAAAGGTCATGGTGACCAATATGAACGTCGTCTTGTGGAGAGAGAACGTGATAACCCCAAGTATACATTTCTACGTCCTAAGGTGAGTAGATTGTATAGCAACAAGATGTGTCAAACTCTTACCTTGATTACAGACTCGACAAAACGCATATTATCGGGATTTACTTGACAACACCAAGGACGTTGATCCCGAATTCGACGATGATGCATGTTTCTATTTTCCCGGACAGACACGCTGCTGACGGCTCACAAAAGGGTTATAATTCGGTATATTCTACGGACTCTGCAGAAGACTCTGAACGAGAGCGTGTTCGCAAGAATTCACTTGGAAGGTTGGCTCGGAAGCGGTTCGAGGCCATGCTTCGTGCAATGTCTGGGAAGAGAGGAGAGCTTGCCAGGTGTATGGCCTTTTGTCTTGAGCATGCAGAGGCAGCACACGAGGTGAGATTATGGGTAGCACTTGTTTTTGTTTGATCCTTACACGGCGAAATAGGTTGCGGACATCATTGTTGCATCCTTGCTGGTGGATCAGACTCCGGTTCCTCGAAAAGTTGCTCGACTGCATCTCATCTGCGATATCTTGCACAACTCTGCGGCAGCAGTGCCCAGCGCATGGAAGTTCAGACAGGAATTCCAAGCCAGGTTGGGCATAGTGTTCGACCATATGGCAACTATCTATCACTCATTTCCCGGACGAATAACTGCAGATTTGTTCAAAAAACAAATCACATCTGTGGTTGATCTCTGGATGATTGGATAGTGTTCCCTCCCGACTTCACTGCCATGTTGCGGCAAAGACTGGATGGTGCTCCTATTGTAGAGAAAATTCAAAATGCTGTCCCTACATCCACAAATGCAAAAGAGTCACGTCCAACAGAGTCTGGATACAGCTCCCGTTTCAAAGCTAGCACTTTCCAGCTTGCTACAGAACCTGAAGCAGCCCTGCCAGACGATCCCGTAGCTGCAACAGGCGACGTAGATGGAGAGCCGATGGATGATGTAGATGGGGAGCCAATGGACGACGTTGATGGAGAACCAATGGATGATTTGGATGGAGAGCCAATGGACGATGTTGACGGGGAACCGCTGGATGATGGTGTAGATGGTACACCCATGGGCGACGTTGACGGAGATCCCCTGGTTGAAGAGGACATGGATGGAGTACCTCTGAACGACGTTGATGATGTTCAAATGAATGAGAAAGCTGCAGAATATGTAGATATGGAGGAGTCGGATGACGACGCCTGAGTAGAGGGGATCCTTTGTGCCTATGTTGTGTGTAAACCCCCATAGTATCTTATCTCCATAAGGGGTGTATTGTTAAAACAACGGGACAGAACACTCTGACGCAAGAGGTGGGCGGAAAAAGTTTGAGCGACATCATCCTCCAACTTTGAAGGGGACCCCCCCTGTAACGTCACGGCCCCTGTTTTAGGAAGCTGATCCGGGGATTGTCACGTCTGCCCATCCTGACAAGCAGCTTGAGCTCATGAGGTCAGGCTAGCAGTAATTGAGCTCATCATAGAACTATAGAGTATCCACGTTATGCATGGATTAATTCATTCCAGCTACATAACCATTGGGATAGCTATTTATCGAAAATCGAAGAACTTGATCCAATAATGTTGTGTCATCGTCATGACAAGACAWAATCTGGGGCTGTGCAGCTTCAGATTCTGTAGCAATTATTGGTCGAGGATTTTCTCTTGCAAATTTGAGATTTTCCTACTTTAAATTATACCATGAGAATGAAAAATATTGATATTAGAGGGGGTTGTGGATCTCCGATGGGGTCCCAACAAGAGTTGGAGGATCTATGAGACTTTGTCGACTTTTGCTTCCCAAAATGCTTCCGACGGATCAATTTCCTTTTCAGAGGGGTCGAATTGAGGTTGGTGTCCGGGATTTTGTTTCCGCCCACCTCTTGGGATGGATAGCGAAGAGCTTCTTACGCAAGGTCTAGGTAGCTGGCTCTACTTACATCCAGGCCCTCCAAATATATCCTTATCATAGTGCACCAGAATAATAGGAATGTTGCTCTTTGAAAATGTGATAATTCAGTGCACATACTCGATGCTACAGTGTCCCGTTCCATCCCAGATCCACCTCCTGCTCGTTTAGCATTCAGTACAGCACTCGCTGCGAATAGAGACCATACTATATGAATAGCGACCCACAGTACTACAGGAAGCTCTCAAATGCTGTACCTTCTGCATCCCGCGAGAAATTCAGGTATTACTGATATCAATATGATGTAGTAAAGTTACATGCTGCAAGAAGGACAAACAATAAGAGACGAGAGGTAGATAGCGAGAAAAAAATGCGGGATAGCCAATGTACTCATACAGATGATGTTTCTATCTTCTTAAGGAGGGGTGTAAGACTGAATAGTGCAATCACGTCCGTGAGGAAAGGTATCTCATCAACAATTCGTACCTACGAAAATGTTTAGTACGCCAACCATGAGCAGGCCGGGAAAACTCACGTCAACATTGTCACCGCACTGTTGGGAACGGTGCGGATTAGATTGACTGAGAGCCCTTTATAGAGCCCCGACCAGCCCTCCTTGAGGATAAGCTTCTTGGTTGTGTGTACGACACCTCCTCGAGGGTGGCTCTTCACTATTCCATCAGAGGACATGTCGTCAGCCAGCGGCCGTCTTTGCGTTTGAAGCCGCGTACGGACGACTTCGTGTGGGTATGTTGCGATGGACGCGGTCATCTTAGCTATGGCAGAACAAAGAAGGATAGTTCGACTAGGTAGAGGTTCGTCCGATCCTTGTCCTAGAGAGCAGGTTCAAGTTGTGGACCCCGATGATCAACCAGAGATACAAATGCGACTCACGAGCCCAGATTTTCAGCTGTTCGTAGAGTGGAAACTGGACTGCGACGTGCATTATCCCAAGCAAGCTAGGAAACAGCCCCCGATAAAAAGCTCGGGGACCCTCCGACCGATAGATAGTGAGCGCTGCATCTAATGTATGGCGGTATCTGACTTCATTCCGGGATTGAGTCTGTTTGACGTTGAGATAGGGGAAGTCAAGACGACTAAGATGTAAAGCAATACCATGAAGCGTGTCTTGATCACCCACAACGGATTGGTGGCTATCGTACTCGACGCACCCGCGGTCATGGCTGATAAAATGTGCAAAGACCAGGGGTGCTCCCTTACGACAGGCTGATAGCCTTTCGGCTGGGCAGCGGGATAGAGCTTCTCTTCTGACTGTGTTGTGTCGGCACCCAATGGCATCTCCCCGAACGTTGTCTTGATCCCGTCATATACTGCAAAATATATAGCCCATGTCGGTAGATAGCCAAGCATCGTGGGTCCTAAACCACGATAAAATCCCCTTAGACCATCGTATTTCATGATGCTTTTCACAGTCCCTGCAGATAAATCAATATTAAAGTCAAATTCGTGATTGTCGTGTGATGCGTAAGACGCACCGAAAATCCCTTCATACCCTACCTGACCAACTACGGCCCTCTGGGCTTGTAGCTTGGTCTTAACAACATCTAAAGGACAAGTAGCGACGCTGGCTATAAGACCTCCCCCTGCGCCGGCTATGGTTTGCAGATAAATGGAATAGAAAAATAAGAAAATAAGTTTACTTGNTGATGGAATATTGGCTTACCGATCATGCTATTGGTTGTGCTCCATTTCGACTCGCCCGACTTCATGTCTTGACCCCGCCGATGCGGGGTTAGCTAGTCGGTGGGTAGGGCGTTCTAGACGTCGCTGTGGGGGGAAAAGTCAAGAAATCGGGAAAT
Source organism: Chondrostereum purpureum (assembly GCA_004354395.1). Taxonomy (NCBI): domain Eukaryota; kingdom Fungi; phylum Basidiomycota; class Agaricomycetes; order Agaricales; family Cyphellaceae; genus Chondrostereum; species Chondrostereum purpureum. Next base: position 5,678 of record LBLO01000797.1, on the reverse strand, counting down.
GGCAAAGCGATGAGCTCATCATTTGCACTTGCCGAATTTCATGTCATCTCCTCCGGTCCCGGCCGAGATGCGCCTTACGAAGGCGGCGGGAGCGCCGATAGTGCGGCGACTCCGCAACCTCAATAGCGATTAAGATTGAATGTGGATGCCTCCGCATTATGTATTCTTATATACACATACGCCAGATACTTACGCTACTCCTCGGACGAGACTAAATTACTTCAAGTTCAAACACAACGTTTCTGAACGCCGCACAACGAAGCGTCCGCTACGACCGTACATTAACCATCAGATACATTCAAAATTGTCGAGTCCATTTCTCCATATCTTCGTCTCCTTCAAACGACGCGGTCTATACCTCAACGAGAACATAGAGCCCAACTCACGTACAGTGGTTTCCAGATGTTCGCACCTGGCAGGATGAAGTTTGGTAACAATCGTGACTTTTTGTAGCTCCTTACATCGAGCAATATCATCGAAATATGCTCCCGAAAGCGTGGCATCGCTTCCAATCGAGAAAGACACCCTGCTCAATCTGTCGAACTCGCACGGAAGTGAACACTGTCGGCGATCGCTGAGGGGACCTATTACATGCAATCGCTCTATTTGATGAAATAGAGGGAATGCTTTGAAGCGACGGTCCAGAAAGGCTATGCGTGGAATGAACCACCCTTTGACCGTGAGTGACTTACACCGTGCGAGTGCGACAGACGAGCGAGCTATCAGGGACATAAGTGTAACGGAATCGCACGCTAAAGAGAGTATGTTGGGGCAATGCTCTATGATTATAGAGCTTGAAATGCCATGATTTGATAGCAATAGCCCATCATCGTGGATAATCCACAAGTAACGGATAGCATTCGCGATCTCTTCATGCGAGACAACAAGAAGCAGAAAAGACGGAAGCTGATTCTTCCTAGAGACGATCACAGGGAGGTTCCGCAGACATCGAATACGAAYGATTTCATGGGTTGCCTTTGTRRCCAGGAGAAGAGCTCGATAGCTCGACTGAGAGGATGAACCTCCAAGTTCCAGAATATGAATTGCCAACTCAGTAGGCAGGTCCRGCAAAGGAAAGGGCTGAAAACGCTCTCTTTGAGTTCCTAGAACACANNGTTGAGCATTGCGTTCTTCAACTGAYTGGTAAGAGAAAACTCGCTGCTTTGACCACCTCCACCAATGGACATCATGAGAAASCGGAGGCTAGGTGGTAACCCCATTACTTACTGAATTACCAACAGTAGAAGCCTCATGCCCTCCTCGACGCCTGATGCGTTAATTAAGAATGAGGGACACGGCCAAATAMGAATTGTAATGAAGCAAAATTGAAAACACGATAAGTGCCGGATCAACGATCGCCGTCGATTTTGCTAAGCCTATATGTAAGAATAAGAATAAAAGGTACAAGATGGATGGTAGTATGTGCCTCTAGAAAACGAAGTCGTACAGATGTACACACGATGGGTAGTAAAGAATGTGAGGGCTCCAAGCAGTGGCAATTGTGATATGAGTCAGGGTAGAGGGTATACATGGCAAAATCACACCTGCGATGCCAATTCTCTGTGGGTAGTATGTGGTCGGATGTGTCGCAAAGAAGAGTTCGAAAGTGAGGCCTCAGGCGCAATCACGAAAAAGATATTCGACAAAAGAGTGAAATATATGACGAGGATTGACCTCAAGCCAAATAAAAGACGAATCCAATAACGAGGGATGCGAACCACATCGTTGGCATTGTACCTTGTGTGAATGTCATGGCACCATTGGACTCCTGATCTCCGGAGACAGCCCCAGATAGGGAGGCAGTCGCAGACGCGGAGGGGGCGGTAGAGTTTCCAGAGGTATCACTACCAGCGGCGACAACCCCAGTGAGGCTAGCGACAGAGGCAACCCAATCTTTATACGCTGCTTGCATGAGTAGGACAAACGCCTGCGCCTCGGGACTCTTTTCTCCCTCAACGGAGAACCATCGGGGGTTTACGACTGGAGTAAGCCATCCGTCAGCGTCGAAGTGTCCGTTCGCGTTGTCAACCAAGACTTTTCTTGCTTTTTCAGCATTGGCGATATGAGTAGTATCGTCGGCGAGAGTTGCAAGACGGTAAACAGAGCTAGCGATGAGAGCTGTGGAAGCGGCGTCATAGAAACTGGTAGGGTCGTCGATGTAGTTACGGAAAATCATCGACTCATCCTAAAAGAAAAAGCAACTAAATTAACAGAACAAATAATATTCTGGTTAGAAAAACTTACAACAGCACCATAGACAGCATCGTGGAGCTCTTTCGTCCAGGCAATTAGGTCAGATTTGACGAAGGCAAATGCCTCGGTGTCATATACGGAGTTCTGAATGGTAGCAAGGGTGCGAAGCATTCCCGTGGCGGCCCATCCATTCCCTTGAAGTCAATATGAGTCTACGGGACTTGAAACAGGCTATGTTAACATACCAGTGGCCCAATGGCCGGGATCATCAAAACTTGCGCTGGGCGTGATGTGTTTCCAGAGATTGTTGGCTTCGGTATCCCTAAGTTGGTCTCGGTATAACTTTAGCTGATTGTACGCCTCCCAGATCATAGACTCGTTGTTATTCTTGACGCCATAGTACGCCAAGAAAGGAGGGACCATGTAAAGGTAGTCGCTCCTGTATGTTGATTATTAGTGACCACCTACGAGTACTATCAAGTTAACGGTACGCACCACATGGAAACCTCTGAAACACGGTGAGAGATTGCCCCTTCAGCTGAGCGAGGAACAACGGTAAGCAAATATTCCAGCTGATCGAGAGCTGCGCCCTCATAGTCTTGATCTGTTTGGCCCGTCCAGGCGGTGAGAAGGACGGCCACGCCGAGCGAGGATGGGTCCGCAGCACTTCCGTCCTCCATCAGGGGTTGAACACCGTCCCAGGCGTACCCGCGATTGGTGACAACTTGGCGCGCAATTTCCTGGACACTTGAAAGTCCAGAAGCACTGTCGAGTGCAATGGCGGGCGGGGGCATAGACCCAATTGTATACACAGAGTATGCTGGCGCATCGTATTCAGTCAGAGCTTGAGCACGCGTTCCAATCTCCCAACTAARAACAAATGTTAGTTCATCCTGTCGGGCGAGGAGTGTAAAACCAAACTCGCCTTTCCGCTGCACCTTCCGCTAAGCGTTCTTTCACCTTCGCAATCGTCTCGTCCGATAAATCTTGACCCACCACCACCTGGAACAACAACATCCCCAGAACAACCTTCATAGCTCCTTGCCTTGCCATCCCAAACAACTGCCCCGCGATATACATGTTGGTTTCTTTGATTGAGTTTTCGAGTAAAGAGTGGATTTAGTTAAAAAGACGGTAACATGCAGCACACAAGCGTGCGCGGCGCAAGGTAGGGTCGAGAAGGCAGGCGGGAGAGATGTATAAAGAAGGGAAAGGGGTGATCACAAAGTGATCGTTGTTACCGAAGCGATAGGGCCAGGGACCCGATACCAAGCAAACCGAGAGATCTCAGTAGTCTGTGCCACATCGCAGTGATCCATCGTTTTCTTGTGAAGACAACAGTAGTCTGGCGGAGGAAGAGTACAGGAATCTTCGTATTCCAGAGGTATGAGTAGAGCGAGCCCAAAACAGATTGGTATTGCGTATGAGTGAAGCGCCTCAAAGAATAGTTCATTTCGCAGGAAGGAGAAATCAGTAAATCCTATCTCCATGAGGACTCATCTGATTTCAAAATTCACCGCACCGATCATCGGTTAAGGACTCATCCCAAATGTCGTCCCGCCAAAGCGCCTCTTGTCGATTCCGGGCTGAGGCTGCAGCTTCATAAGTAGGAAGTGAGATTTCTGCAAGTATATACCAAAATGCACAGTACGCTGCAGAGTATTTATCTCAGGGTTCTAAAATTGGTCTTGCAGGGCCCCGTTACCGGTTCGTTTCCAAGTAATTTCCGTGACCTCGCCACGTCTAAATGCTCCTGCTTGCTGAAGAAAAGCAACAGCGTATCAAACTTCGGCACAGTAGCGAACAAGTAGCGAAAGCCTTCACTGTGAGTCTGTGACTGTGCTGCCCCTTGAGCTGCGATTTCTGAGATCTTAGCATGAGGGCCTGTTCCAACACTCGCAGCGAATTTAGAGATATCGTTCTGACCGTATTTCTGAATCCCATGTATCTAGGGTGATAGATAACCACGAGGATTAGAGATACTTACGGAAACCAGCAGCAAACGCAGGTTGTCGTTTGCGACTCCACCCACGCCTACACAGACTTGATCAGTGTCGTGAAGAAGCTTGGTTGAGCACCGAAAGTACCATTCCAGTTTATAATAGTGTGGAAGGGACGACTTCGAAGGGGGAGCTAGTTTATGTGAATTTTGAGCTCACGAAAGGTGCAGTGAAGGTCCGGGTGATCGAGGTGGGGAGTGGGAACCTGCAAAGATTTGGGCGTAAGGATAAGAAGAAACACGTTCGCGGGACGTATTCTGGTCAAATTTAAACTATATCAATACCTGTCAGCGTCAAGTCCACTGAGAAACTCGATAGCCCACTTTTGCGTTCTGCAATATTGCGAGCTCTTGCTTCAACAGGCTCATTACTTAGAAGGTTCCGGGTTTACAGCTTTCCGAGGTATCTTTCGAGTAGAGCGTATGGCAAGGAAGCTACAGTGGTAACATGAGTAGCATACATGTTCCCTCGGAGACCAACTAAGGCAGTACTTTATTAGAACCTCCATGACAGTCCGAGTAGTTCAATGCAGACTTACTGACCTTGATGAGAGAGTCACAATTGTCACATTACTTGGCTACATCTAGCTCAGTGGCTGAGGCGAAAAGTTGACAATTACCATGTTTCCAGGCTTGTATTTGGCTTACATGGTAAAAATAGTGCGGTGGAATGTAAGAACAGGCACCAATAGCAAGGTAGACGTTCTATCTGTTCGTGTTGTTTTGCGCAATCAAGATGTAATGAGTTGGCAATACATAGGATGACAGAACAGAGAACATCGTCTATCTTACTCCGTTCATCTTGGTAAAGAAAATTTCTATGCAAAGGCCAGAGCATGATCGAGGGGAGTCAAGGAGCAGAAGGTACGACAATAAAGCGCCTCGATGACGCTAAAAGTTCCTGAACAGGATTCCCTATATCGGAGTTGCGACTTGGAATGAAAAATGCAGATGTGGGTGATCCGCCTCGACGAATCAGAGTGTGGCGCGGGGACTTGGATTGGGCACATGCCATGGGAGCATCCTTCTGACCTCGAAACGAGAGGCTAGAAGGCGTAGAAAAGTTCATTTGGGTTTAAAAGAAGAGGCGGGGATGTAGGAATTCGAACCAATGATGGATTGGGCTATGACGGGGACTCGATCTATGCCGAAACATCAGTGAAAGGTGATGGCTGGAGGGATACGTGTGTTCAGGAACTGGTGTCTGGTCGAAAAGTAGGTACGAATAATTAAAAGCCCTGGGGGATTAGCCAAGGGGTATGTCAGTGGCAGAGGCACCCTAGAAATTACAGAGGCCGTGGTTCAGTCATTCCCTAGTCCTTGAGACACCCCATTCCTTGAGACAGTCGGCATCTCGAGCTTCATCCACTTACCAGATCCTCTTGAAAATTTGCATGCATATGTTCATAAGCATTATACATACTGTATATTTATTTTGAAGGATAACAACCGGAACTTGACTTGTGAGGTACATTTTATTGCTTTG
>LBLO01000796.1:0-16023 GCA_004354395.1 Chondrostereum purpureum | reverse complement strand
AAAATGAATATTTGACAATCGCTACTGGCTTCTGTCCTTCATCAAAGAATCATTTCTGCAGTRGGATAAGGAATCCGACTACATAGTATTACGTGAGTTATTTCAGTTGTTCAAAAGTAGTGGTAACAAGGTGACACGCACCATAGGAATTCTACCGTTCCGAATGATAGATTTGCGGCCTTCTGCTGGATCATTTAATTTATTAGTTCCACGATCTGAGTTTCTTCCTAGCATAGGTCGCTAGTCCACAGACTAGGAGGTGCTGCTCTTCATGGAGTGCGATGGTTGCTCCCTCCTCTCCGTGTTGATGTGTTTTTCACGGTCCAGGGACACAATCGAAAATCTCGGAGCGTCAGACGCATATAGAAAACACGACGAGTTCTCACAGTGCTTGACCTAAGCAACGGTTAGGATGAGTACAGAATTACCGAGAAGTTTGAGTTAACGTACGCATGCTTTCCAACCCGTTAATACGACAGAAGAGGGCTGGCCCGAAGAACTACAAACCAAACATGTGAACAATGTGTTTTGAGTGTGCATCTCCATTTCTTTGACCGTGGTCCTCATGGGGTCGAGACCAACTGTAGCGATAAGGTCTTTTGCCACGTTAGACATCTTTTCATTGATACGAAAGTCGGGTGAGGAGGATCGTAGATGTGGAGTCGAGGTGCTAGGTCGGACGCACCCGTGCCGACAGATATCTTCCCATGAAAAAAGTGGGTCCTCCCTGCAGGAACAATTGGCCTGTATACAAGTAATGACCGTGGCTGCCAGCTTCAGTACCTCATCACCGCCCAGGGCTTCTTTGCGTCGTAGTAGGAGATCTCGAACACGGTCCTTTGCGGTCGGACCTGAAGCTTTTGCGAAGGTATCTTCTGTCACTGTATGTTCGGGGTCGGCTTTGAGGAGAGACGCATACTCGAAAATACAATGCGCTACATCTCCAGCTGTAGGAATAAACACCCAAAACAGAGGGTTCTGATCATTTAGGAAGGCTCGATAGAATTTTTGAAACGCTGCCCATCTGCTATCCACGACTTTCTCTGAATGTATCTCGTACCGATCACAGAAGTGCTTCAGGATACCGGGTAGAATATTACGAGTCCAGTCTGACCGACGTGGATCAGGAATATGTGCAACAACAGAGACAAGAACGACCCACCCTCCTCATTGAAGTGAGTTAAATAATAAAGGCCTGCGGAAACGCTCTGAGCTTCAGCAACTTCAGTAGAGTGGCTTAGTGAAAGGAGGTTTCGCTTGATTCTAGGATGAAACGGGTCAGAGTTGCTCTAGGAAAGGCCTGATTATACATGCTCATCCATGATCTTTTCGCGTTCACTTGATTCCGTTGCAGCTGCCGTATGAAAGACACCGGCCTCCCAGGTTGCAGTCAGATCGGCGTGCTGAAGGTGAAACCGACTGAGTGGAGGATAGNAAAAAACATATTATGCATACCTTGCGAACTTCTTGAATGAGATCCTTGCGTTCCTGAACGTATTCAATCCAGGCTGTCTTATCTCTCTTCTTGAACTCTTTCGCCACCTTCTTTATATCACGCCTCCAATAAAATCGGGTTGCTGTCCATTCCAAGTCTGAACAAGGATATGAGGTGTAATCATATAGACACTGTTGTTCTCGTACTTGTGAAAGGCACCAGGTCTAAGATGTCCTCGGTCAAAGTCGGAAAATATGTGTTGAACGTTGTACTGGTGGCAGTTCTATGGATCGTATTGGACAAACCAGTATATAACCATGCTCTGAGCGTCACCTTTCGTAGAAACAAATCGTGCAGACTCGTTTGTGAATATAATGATCCATTTTCCTGGAAGTCTTCACTCCGCAGACCTACAAGCGTGTCAATTACTGCAGTTTGAGCGAATATGGGATGATCTTGCCTGGCAAAAGGGCCCTCCGAAAAGTAACTTCGCCCAGACAGGTTCGCTCATACCCTTGGGTGGCGCGGGAACATTTAGCCTCTCTCGCACGGTTTTCCAAACGGTCAACGTTTCAGGGGCAAGGAGCACCCAGCGCAAAGTTATACTAGTGCGTGTAACAGAGACCATGTCACATAGGTCGAGTTTTACGAGTATCTGAGGGAGTAAAGTATCCCGAGTCAACCGAGGGACCGTCGGACCGAGAATACAACAAACCTCATGTAGGATATCCAACGGAATTTCTTGTAAAAGAGATAGACGTTTACTCTCGCTGCATTTCTGATGTTTTGCAGGCTTTTCTTGGTCGCCACTTTCATCTTGTCTCACGCGTTCTGCGATAGAACATCGATTAGTACAAGTGAGTTGATCATGTAGACTGGCGTCGCATTACTTACTTCGGTAGACAGGACTCATCATCGGTGGTGTTTGGTGTGATTCAAATGTGATTACCGCCTCAAAATAAGACAGCCATGGTTGTGGTAGGGTTAGAATGAGCCAGACAGAGCTCGCCACATGATTTTGGAACATAGTCATCTTAGAACAAAGGGCTTTGTTGCAACGGATTACTAAATCACCTCTTTGTATACCATTACAGCGGTGCCCCTGCCATAGTTAGCGCGGGAAATAAAATACATATGCAAAATTGAAAGTCTAAAGCTTTTGCACACATAGACCGCCACTAGTATAAGTGACAGTGGTTCTAACGATTGCTGTTGGCCGGCTCTGGTTCCTAATTGGTCCCCTGATTTGCAAAGAAGTAATTGTACATGTTTTTCGTAGTTATAGGAATAGTTTGCGGGTTTTATAGGTTAGAAATTGACGTTTGAGCGATGTTGTAACTTATAAGTGGAAGTATGAGAGCAAGTTACTTCATTGCAAGCCCTGCCGGATTGAGTAAGTATTGATCCGGACCGACGGCGGCGTTCCTGACCCGTCAATCAGTGTTGCCCGAGGCTCTTCATCACTTTGAACAATCACTACAACTGTCAGCCATTAGCTTTCCTTCCAACCACGACTACAACGAAAATGCGACGAACTTTAGCATATTTATCGCCCCTTCTTCTTGCAGGGCAAGCTCTCGGTATGTAATTTAGCTGTTTTCTTATGGTTTCAATCATTTCTTAAACGTTGCGCAGCCTACTTCGTCATTACAACGCCTGGTACTGGGACACAATGGGTGAATGGAGAAACAAATGTAGTCAAATGGAAAAAGGGCGTTGCAGACGATATCTTGGCGTTTGATTTTGAGATGGCAAGAATGGGTTCGGATGGTTTGATTTTCGTCGCAAGGAATGGTATGTTCTCTACCCAATTCGTCCTGAAATACATGTTCAACTTTCCTTATCATTTTTGCCGTTTCCTATAGTTCCTGCGGAACCAGACGATCCAAAAGCATTGAATCTTCTTCTCAGCGACCTTCCAGCCGGAGACGATTACTTCCTACTATTCTTGAATAGCACCCATGGTGGTGTACACGCAGTATCCGACAGATTTACCATTCTAGCAGCTGGTCAAACACCCAATACAACTGCAGAAACAGACTCGTCAGTACCAACGGTGACCGTTAGCGGTTCACCAAACCCTACACAGGCATGGGCAACAACAATGGCTGGCTGGAGCGGTGCCCTACCACAGTGGCAGATTGGATGGGGGAAACTTCTGACAGTTTCTGTGGGTGCTGCATTGGGTGCAGGAATCGTTTTATGGTAGACAGGGGATGTGGCGCGGTATCACTATATTTATAGGTCTCATAATTCTTCCTTCCGTGGACATTGGCTTTTCAATTATACATATCCACCCATCGCATCGCTCGCATCTTTATTGTCGCTCTTTTCTTATCACCTCCCTGTGTCGCCCCATATACATAGTACTCTCTAGAACAATCTGCTTCATACCTTACCTTCTTCGTTCTTAACACTCTAGCGGTCTTGGATACGTAACATGGAATGTCAGGATGTTTGGTATCCAGTTGTCAAGCTTCGCCAATATCTGCAGGTTTCATCGGCTCTAACTTGACTCTAAGTACCTAATGTCGACGCCCACGTCAGGATGACTATCATTCAGCCACCAACATTTTCTCGCAAATTGCACCCCTCTATAATTACACATGCTTAGAACACATTCTTTGAATGAATTCTAGGCCTTCAGGCTTCAGGTGCTCACATCCACCCACCTCATTACACCGGGAGGACAAAAAGGGCGCGTCTCTGCAACCTCACCTGTGTAAAATGGAAACGGCCTGCAGCACTGCCTTTCAGTGGCCGCCACGAAGATTCAGGTTCAAGCAGCTCCACCTACCTAGGCCACCGCTCATCATTATCCAGTCAAATTATCATCGATAACGATTACCAGTCTGGTCTGGAAATGTTCAAAGCGAATAGAGAGACTAGATGATACTAGAGCCTTATCGCGGTGAGGCGTGGCTAGAAGGGAAAGTTGGCCTTCTCAGAACGGGGAGAACGATGGAAGAATGAAAATGTTCGATTATTGAGAAGTGCGTCAAGGCGCAAGATGATTTGTGGCATGCAGTGGTAAGTATGTTCCCGAGATGTTCTCACAGCCAAGCACCTCGATTACATCTCTAACTTCCATGCACGAAGATTGAGACTTCCTAAGATGCCTCGAAAGTGCCCTTGTCTTAGTGAGCGCTATACTTTATAGTCCCTGTGTTCTCGAAGACATTTTGTGGCACGGTTCTTCTTCCCTCATTGTGCTCGGAGTTCAATCGAAGTTGGATGACCAGACGAGAAAGTTGGAAGCGAGGGCCAAAGTCGAAACACAAAGTGCTTGCGATGGAACGAGAGCGGTAGCCTGTGGTTCTGGCATAGACCATATAGCCATAGGATGGCCAAGCTGAAAACCGTATCTCGATTACTATTCGAGGTCAGAAGACAAACTCACCATGAAGGTCCCTGAGGCCTGACGAACCAAACTGCTGCGTACGACCGCTTGCAATTCAAGAGCGAAACCACAATCCAGGGGTCGCTATTGACATATCCAAGCGATGTAGATTTCCTGAAATGCCGTAGAAAGTGAAAGAAAGGGAGCGAGCATCGCAGGCCGCTCAATACACGGCGGTCACAGTCCTCCAGTCTAATAATACAGCGCTGGCTCGAGACCTCCGATGAATTTATAAACGCCCTAGAAGAGAAACGCTTACAATAGACGAGACGTGGTTGGTACAAAGTCAGACTAAATTCAGAACGAAGGGTTGAAGCACTGGCAAACAAATTAACTCACCGACTTCACGGAACTCCACCGTGACAGCAATAGATTCAAAGTTTGATAAAAAGCCACGCCTAACTCCTTCATTGGACACGGTGTTTGAGTGGAGGTGAGGGGTCGTTGAAGATGAAGATGGTTGTCTGGAATGCAAGGAAGAGTCGCTATGTACATGCACAGGGCAGGAAATGGGTGCTGNAAAGCATCGTCGTTCTTGTTATCGCACACCCTCATCATCTCATCTAACTCCAGGAAATCGGAGTCTCGTTTTGAGGGTACAACTGAAGCGTCTCCGGATCTAGTAAAGAACGAAGAGGCCATATCCACCAGTACCACGTCCATTTGAGCATCGAATCCCAGGCAGCTGCTTTCGCCGAATGCATACACACCAACACCCCTGTAGCGAGGCTACATAATGTAGCAATGAAATAGATATAAAATAGATAATAGATAGGATCTATGAAATCAGAGAAGAAGTCAGAGTAAGGGGCGCGTGAGCAAAGATAAGAAAGGAAAACGAAAACCGAACAAACGGTGAAACGAACTAAGGCAGCGCCACAAAGAGGCGGTGCAAGAGATGAAACGAAGAACGAGTCAGTAAAAGTCTGACTAGGATAAGTTAAAGGACGAGTCAGTAAGTAGAAACATAGCCAATCTAGATTAGAAAACGATGTATAAAAGACGGTAGATAGAGAGAGAATAAAANCAAGTTGATATCCCCCCCCCACTTTCGAGCGAGATCTATCATCTCCGCGGTGCAGTAACAGTCGCGATAACAAAGTTTACTACGTTTCGATCCACACAGTAAGTCATTCAAATCGTTTAGTATTCACGCATTTTAGTAGCAGTACGTCGTTTGTATTGTATTATACTACTTTACAGCGTATTCTACATATACATATCTACTTCGATATCTCCTCGTTTCTGTGTGATTGCTCTCCCTATACGAACTTCGAAGTATCCTTCTCCTCCTGGAGACGAAGGATCGCTACAATTTGGAGCCCACCGCGAGGGGAAGTAATCGCTAAACACGCGAAAATACGAGGAACAATAAGTAGATATTAGTAAAGACCAGGCAATATAGCCAAAACACGTACCAAGAAGAAGATTCAGTTAGCAAGCAAGTCGCACAAGCAGCCCGACAAAGTAGACACCGCCGTTAAGAATAGTATAGACAAGAAAATCAAAAGACTACCAAGAGGAGTAGCTCAGCAAGTTATAAACCAAGCTGTCAGTAGCGTGCGACGATCTCAAAGGATCGAAGCAATCCGAGCCAGAAAAAATAGCACAGCGCCGTCATCCGTGGCCCCTTCTAGCGAATCGCTAATAAGGCCGTCACGAAATCAGTTAGATACAATTGATCCAGCAAACGTACCTTTACCAGAACCGGACCAGCAAGAAAGAGAATTATCTCTGTTACCGAAAATCTACGAACCCTCACCATTTGGTTCACTAAGAGGGGCAGAATCAGAAATCGAACACGAAGATACCCCGGAGCCAGAAGACAGATCGACGGTAAGAAGATCAGCACCAAGATCAGAGTTGCCAGTAGCAGTGGTAGCCGACGAGGAATCAGAAATAGAACAAATAGTTCCTGATAAAATCGAACTCCATAGCCACCTACTAAGACCTGTAAGTTCGTGGACAAGTCCATTTTTAAGCCGTCCAGAAACAGTAGAACAGTGGGGAAGACGGGTAGATATTCATAGTAGATTACCATCGTCGCAAGGAACTGTATACGCATCAGCGCCAGAGTCGGCGAGACAAATTCCACTTACACCTTTGTTCGCAGGAAAACCCTATACCACTAGATACTCAAGTCCCGAATCGTCGATAAGCCCAGATTCAGCAAGCATATTAGAAAGAGAAGCCGCTGAAAGACTCAAGAAGAAGATCCGCGAAGGAAAACAGAGAAGAACAGATCCTTTAACGCCGCCAAGTCAATTGCCGATTGTCATTGAACAACCGACACCACAGCCAGCAAGGGGACGACCAACAAAGCCGAAACCCTTGTTTTCGAATATCTTCAGTCAGCCAGAACCAGGGCCATCAAAGAAATCACTAGCTGAAGAACTAAACGACTTGTTGAAGAACAATCCACCAAGCAACAGGCGCGTTAGTCCACCAAGTCCAATAGCAAGATCACCGCCGCCAATCAATCAGAACACCAAGCCGACTAGTACCAGATCAGGAACACCAGTAAGAGTGCAAGCGACGGCAACTCCGCATTCGAGCACAAGTACAACATCAACCTCAGTACCAGTAAAACCGACCACCCAGATTATCAACAACATGTCGACAGCCAAGGTAATGCCGGCGCGAGGACATCACTCAGCGCCGTCCTTTAAGAAAGAAGTAGAATTACCTAGATATTTTGCGGAATTAGAAATGTTGTTAGATGATGCGCAGATCACGGGAGAACAAGACAAAAAGAAACAAGCGACGCGCTATCTAGACGTCGAAGCGGCACAATTATGGGAAGGGATCCCAGAATTTGCAGACGTCAACGTTTCTTATGATGACTTCAAGAAAGCAGTCACTAAGTTCTATCCGAAGGGCAGCAAAGACTCACAATACACGATCGACGATCTGAAGTCAGTTCTCGGCAAATACATGATCGACAAGATCAATACGCGTCAAGAATTGGCGGCGTGCTATCGCGACTTCCAAAGAATTGCAGCTTACCTTGAGAAAGAAGACGCCATATCCTCACACGAGGGATCGCGTTATTTCGCGAAGGTAATGGATGATGATTTATTAAGGGAGGTAGGTACTTACTTAAGAGCTAAATACCCAACGCGACAAGCCACAAAGCCGTGGACTGTCAATGAGATGTTCGCAGCGGCGGATTATCTGTTGTTAGCAGAGGGATCCCGATTTGTTAAAGAAAAACTAAATGCAGAAGTCAATTTCTATCCAAACGGAGGAAACACCGTAAACATACCATCACCAATTCAAAACAACAATTATGTTACTCAAGAATCACTGATGGCGGCGATGGAAAAGATGCAAGCCACTTTCCTTGCGGCGTTGAATCGTAAACCTGAGGTACCACGCGACACACCAGCTACTGGAGCAAACCGAATGCCGATGGGAGTCTTTAGATGTCCCTTCTGTGGCGGTCAACACAGGAAAACTGAGTGTGAAATAGCGGAGAAATACATTCAGGATGGAAAGATGATGAAAGACGCAAGAGGATTCTTTACCTTACCAGATGGGAACAACATTCCTAGGGGAATCAATGGCGAAACCTTAAGGGACAGGTTTGATGAATATTATCGTCGATTTCCCAACAGATTGATTGTGGGTACAAATATGATGGAAATCATATCTCCTCAAGTTCAGATAGCCGCGAACGTAGTAAGCACAACAGAAGAAATCCCGGCTAAGTATGTGAAAGGAAGCATAACGGTAATCGAGAACAGAGAATCACTGAAGGTAGCCACACGAGCTCAAGCAAAAGTAGCCAAAGAGAAAGGTGGAGAAGAGGACGAAGGGGAAGAAGGAGAACCGTCATATTTACCCCCAAAACCTAAGAAAGTATCGAAACCAGTAGAAGACCAGCCACCAGAAGAGGAAGAGGAACCGCCGAAGGGAGTTCCAGCAGAAAAGACCGAGGAGCCGAGCAACGCGCAGTACGCCAGCCAATACAGAATGCCCGAATTGAGGGAAGGCGCAAAGATGAAAGATAAACCTAAGGAGCGTGATTATATCTTAGTATCAGCTTTTGAAGATGACAAGATTGTCGACGATGTATACGATCGTATGCTTCAAGGACATACACTGTTGAGTAATAAAGAGATACTAGCATTATCGCAAGGAGTAAGAATGAAAATGCGAAACGATGTACGCGCCAAGCGAATCATGAAAGATGCCATAGGGAATTTAGTCGAAACAGAAGAAGAAGAAGAAAGAGGAGGAGAGCACCAACCTAGCGATCCGCCAAAAGATATTTGCGCGGCAGACGGGGTATCAACGTACCTAGGAGAAGTGGGAAGTGATGAGAAAATGCCCTATGTAGTATCAAGAGAGTCAGTGCACTTACGATCGGTGTATCCACTGGTAGCCAATCAGCTATTCGTTGAAGCAGTATACGATCCGGGATGTCAAGTCATCCTAATGGCAGATCGAATCTGCGAGAAACTGGGTTTAGTATATGATGCAACAAAGAGAATAATGATGCATTCCGCCAACGGAACGACAGATGCAACACTGGGATTAGCTCATAATGTACCTTTCAATTTCGATGGACTAACCTTTTACTTTCAGTGTCACATAGTAAGAGCACCGGGATGGGACATTCTAATGGGAAGACCGTTCGACTTACTAACACAATCAGTGGTACAGAACTTCTCTGATGGAGAAACCACGATGGTAATCAACTGTCCCAATACCGGCGAAGCCAAGATCATTCAAACAAGAGAGAGAGGAACGCCGCCTCCAAAACCGCCGGNTTTTCGAAGATAGAGGATCCGGAAGCAAACACAGGGGAAGTAGCCTGGGTAGTCGAGATAGAACATGACCGAAGGGACCCTGATTCCGATCCTCAAGTAAAAATAATAGCATACACAGAGTTTACAGGAAGTTTAGAAAAACAGAACTTAGACGAAAAATCAATAATAAATGCGTATTATTCAGCGGTGTCGACATTGTATTTAAGAGAAAGGAGAGAAGCATTACAAGTGGGGATTAAGCCAGAAAAGAAGAAGCCAAAGAGACGCTATAAGCCAGTAGCCCAGAGAGTGAAACCCATACTTTCAGCGCTACCAGCGAAGTTCCGAGTAGATAGAAACATTCAGGGCAATCCGTTAGCAGAATTACCGCAACTAAGTTATCAGCCGCCAGAATTCAAACCAACCGGAAGGTATACGCAAGAAAGAAAAGACAAAGTTGACGAAGTGCATAAGGGAGAATTCCTATGGCCAGAAGAGAGAAAATTAATGCATCAAGTAATGATGCTACACGACAAAGCCTTCGCCTGGGATGAGACCGAGAAAGGAAAGTTCAGGGAAGACTTCTTCCCGCCAGTAGAAATGGCAATAGTACCTCACAAGCCTTGGGTACTGAAGAACATGCCGATCCCACCAGGGATTTACCATCAAGTTGTCGAGTTAGTACGMGATAAGATCAGATCAGGGGCTTACGAACCTTCAAACTCGTCATACCGGTCCAGATGGTTTACCGTCGCTAAGAAGGATGGGAAGTCGCTAAGAATAGTACATGATCTGCAACCTTTGAATGAAGTTACAATTCAAGACTCGGGGGTGACGCCATTTACAGAAACAATAGCAGAATCTTTCGGCGCCAGAGCSTGTTAYGCTCTAYTAGATTTATTYGTAGGMTAYGATGAAMGATCWTTAGCRGARGATTCAAGAGAYTATACRACCTTTCAAACGCCGCTGGGAACATTCCGACTAACCGCATTACCGATGGGCTGGACCAATTCAGTACCAGTATTTCATGGTGATGTAACGTATACATTGCAAGAAGAAATACCCCATGTAACKATACCATTTATTGACGATGTCCCTGTAAAAGGACCGAAGACTAGATACGAACTAAGTAAGGGAAGATACGAGGTAATAAAGGAAAACAAAGGTATACGCCGCTTCGTATGGGAACACTTTCAGAACGTAAATAGGGTGTTACAACGCATTAAGTATGTGAGATGTACCTTTTCGGGGACGAAATTATTGTTGTGCGTTCCTGATGCGGTCATTGTCGGGCATCGCTGTACTTACGAGGGAAGACTTCCCGACGAATCGCGCTTATCTAAAATTCTAGATTGGGGMCCTCTGGAAGATCTGTCGGATCTCAGAGCATTCATAGGGACGGTAGGTTTATTTAGAGTATTCATCGAAAACTTCGCCGAAAGGGCGCATCACCTCATTAAACTAACTAGAAAAGAAGTACCCTTTGAATTTGGCAGGGAACAGAAAGCGGCGCAAAATGATTTGAAGCGCGCCGTGGCATCATCACCAGCGCTTCGCCCGCTCGACTATGACTCACGAGGTGCGATCATATTAGCGGTAGATACATCATACATTGCAATAGGGTTTATTCTCATGCAATGCGATGCTAAGAACCCTGCAATAAGGTATTACAATAGGTTTGGATCAATCACACTGAACACGCGGGAATCTCATTATTCCCAAGCAAAACTAGAATTATACGGACTTTTCAGAGCATTACGATCGACACGGCTATACACAATAGGCGCAAAACATTTTATTGTAGAAACTGACGCTAAATACATTAAAGGTATGCTAAACAATCCTGATATACAACCTACAGCTACGATAAAYCGCTGGATAGCGGGAATACTTCTRTTCACKTTCCGATTAGTGCAYGTACCTGGRGAGCRMTGCGCGCCCGACGGAGTRTCTAGACGCCGAAGATCACCCGATGATCCAGCRGARGAAGCGGATGATTACGAAGAGTGGATTGACAAAGTGTATGGATTCATGCACTTTATCAAYGCATTRCCAGGGGAAAGRAARGTAGATATGAAAGAAGTACTTACCGTAGCAACAAGCCAAAGTAGGGAGGAATCTGGTGAAGAAAATGAGTATGAGAATGTACCCAGATCGAAGCGGGCATACCATGCCGATCTAAAAATGGACAAGATCTACAGATTCTTGCAGGATCTGCGGCGTCCAGAGGGATTCTCCGATCAACAATACCAAGARTTCTTCAAGCAAGCATCAAATTTTTTCGTCAAAGAAGGRAGATTGTGGAGAAAAGACAGCCATAARAAGCACAAAATAGTRATTCCRCCGGGCAAAAGRTTGGATATATTATCAAAAACRCATGATTTATTAGGACACAAAGGTATATACGTTACATTCTATCATACAAGRGAAAGGTTTTGGTGGCCACAAATGGCGGAAGATATAAAATGGTACATACGATCGTGCCACATCTGCCAAGAAAGACAAACAAGAAAAATAATGATTCCACCTACTGTGCCGGAGCCAGCGCCGCTATTTGCAAAATGCTACATGGACACCATGGAGCTGCCGAGATCAAATCAATACAAGTAYYTGGTCCACGGCAGATGTTCTTCTTCGGGGTACCCCGAGTTCGTAATGTTGCGGAAGCAGACGGCGGTTGCCATATCAAAATGGATCTTCGAGGATATCATTTGCCGGTGGGGCGGAATCTGGGAAATAGTAACGGATAATGCACCTGTATTTATTAAAGCAGTACAACTACTAAAAGACCGCTACGGTATACGCCACATTAGRATATCAGCTTACAATTCACAAGCAGACGGTGTAGTAGAAAGGAAGCACTATGATGTGCGTGAGAGTCTATACAAAGCGTGTGAAGGTGTGGAGTCAAAGTGGTCTTACCACGCTCACGCAATGTTCTGGGCCGAAAGAGTTACGATAAGAAGATCAATGGGATGTAGCCCGTACTTTGCGGCGCATGGATTACATCCAATACTTCCCTTAGATATAGAAGAAGCGACATACCTAGTACCGTTACCGACAAACTTTATGAATACAGACGAACTTATCGCCTGGAGGACTAAAGTCTTATCAAAAAGAGAAAAAGATATAGAAAATATGCGATTAGACGTGTTCGAGGCGCGAAGAAGGGCGGTACAAAAGATGGAAGAAAAGAATATAAACCGGATCGTAGATTTCGACTTTGAAAGAGGAAATTTAGTGTTGATCAGGAACTCAGCGATCGAGACTTCTCACAGTCGAAAAATGAAGCCGAGGTACAAAGGTCCGTATGTAGTGATCTCACGGAATAGAGGSGGAGCTTACATTGTTTGCGAACTTAATGGCGCGGTATTCAATCGTCCTATAGCGGCAAAGCGMCTATTTCCGTATTATGCGCGACAAAATATAAAATTGCCGCCGCTAGAAGAATACATCGACATCACTATTGAAGAACTGCTAAATCGGGAACAAGCTGCTGATCCGGATATATATATGGAAAAAGATGATCAAAAGGTAACCGAAGAAGAGACAAATAAGGAAATGTTCGAGGAAGATGAGTTGTAAGGAGGTTTTGGAAGTAAATARRGACCAGAAAGTAGGAARGGRAGTCAGAAAGTAAGAAGAGGGGNAATGAAAAGCAATGGAAGGAACTGAAAAATCAAGAAAAACGGCGCGACAATCACTCAGATTGACCATCTTGAACATAGGTGGACCAAAAGTCATCCTCCTCGTCRTCATTAATAGACGCAGCAGCCATCATCGCAGCAAGGTTGGAAGGAGGAAGACCAAGTTCWGCGCGAACAGCTTCAACCGCAGCAGGAACGGAGTAAGGGTGATTACCGTCAGTAAGGATACGACGCAAGTTCTGATACTGCGACAAGACAGCTTGAAAGGACTGAAGGAGTCCCTCGCAAACATCAATACCTTCAGTGAAAAGATCGTCAACTGAAGGAAGAGGAGCAGAGGATTCCGATGCAACTAAAARCNRAAACAAAATAAGAAAAGGAGAARGAAGGAAAGAAAAGAAAAAGTGACATACGAGGACGCTGATCATAGCCGGCGGGAAGATCAACAACGACGGTAGGATTGATGAGRTTGAGAAGCGACTCAATAGCCGGGAGAACGGGATCGACAGAGGTACGCGAAGAAGTAGGAGTAGGAGCGGGAGGACGAGCAATAGGAGTGTCGCAAGAACGAGGAGGAGGAGAGAAATCGAGAAGAATGCGGGGGAAAGGATTAGTAGAGTTAGGATAGAGCTCTAAATACTTGGCGTTCCAAAGATCGCGCAAAGTATCAGGTCCAACCCAAAGAACCCAGGAGTCCTGACCGAAGTTGAGAAAGAAAACTTGAAGCTCCCAGAAAAGAGCAGCGAGCAGAACGGGGGGGACACGGCAAGAAGAGGCGGATTCAGCAGTAAGGAAGTTAAGCTAAAAAGAAAAGAGATGAGATAACGACAATGGATAACGAAGAAGGAAGAACAAACATAATGATAATTCAGATCACTAAGGAACTGGATCTGACCTGCGTCGTCGAGCAACGCGAAGTCACAGAGAGCAGAAACGAGACCAGTAAGCTTCAACAAAAGTTGAAGGGTCTCAAAGCTGATTGCAATGAAGCGGTGGGTGACGGCGATGGCAGGCATAGAGAAAGAAAAGAGAAGAGGGCGAATGTGGCAGTAGAAAAGAGAAAGCAAAGGACTGCTGAAGAAAACCAGCGTTTCTGTCGAGGTATTTATACGAGAAAACAAAGAAGAAATCCGGAAAAAGCAGGAGGACATGAGGTGAACCAAGAAATCAGACGAGTGTCCAAGCAATGATATGAAAAGTCCAACCAGCCAGTAAAAGAAAAGCAAGGGAGCCAGCATACATGCAAGACGAGCGGGAGGACAAAGACTTAACCAAGAAAGGAAGTCATATCCGAAACAAAAACGGACAAGTACTGATAGAAATCAGAAATAGAAAACTAAGTCGGGCCTCGAGGCGGGACTCATCAGATAACAATCACACGGGAAACTGCTGCAAAACAACGCTGGAATTCAAAATTTTTTCTGTCTAACGCTACGCTATTTCGAAGGGAACGTTAACGGAGGGCCGTTAACATCTAAGTAGGGAGGAGGATGTAGCGAGGCTACATAATGTAGCAATGAAATAGAGATAAAATAGATAATAGATAAGATCTATGAAATCAGAGAAGAAGTCAGAGTAAGGGGCGCGTGAGCAAAGATAAGAAAGGAAAACGAAAACCGAACAAACGGTGAAACGAACTAAGGCAGCGCCACAAAGAGGCGGTGCAAGAGATGAAACGAAGAACGAGTCAGTAAAAGTATGACTAGGATAAGTTAAAGGACGAGTCAGTAAGTAGAAGCATAGCCAATCTAGATTAGAAAACGATGTATAAAAGACGGTAGATAGAGAGAGAATAAAACAAGTTGATATTCCCCCCACTTTCGAGCGAGATCTATCATCTCCGCGGTGCAGTAAAAATCGCGATAACAAAGTTTACTACGTTTCAAGTCACACCGTAAGTCATTTAAGTCGTTCGGCATTCAAGCATTATCAGTAGCAGTACGTCGTTTGTATTGTATTATACTACTTTACAGCGTATTCGACATATCTACTTCGATATTTCCTCGTTTCTGTGTGATTGCTCTCCCTATACGAACTTCGAAGTATCCTTTCTCCTCCTGGAGACGAAGGATCGCTACAGTGGTAAGAGTCCAGGGTCTAGAAAGCTCACGAACTTGACGTAGTTTGACGTCTGGGGTCAACTCTCTCGGTCCGCCCGGCCCTGATCCCGGTATATGCCGGACACCGCGTAATATCCTGCCTCGGGCTTGACGAGGGCCAAAATAGAGTGTATTAGTTGGGTTATTTTGAAAGAATCTCGGTATACTCCGAAGAGTTTTTCATTGTTGGAGCAAAAGTGGAGTGCAAATGAGGTTGCCTCGCCACTGCATTTTCTACAGGTCAAGTGCACTGCATACTACTATAGATGGCTTATGCTGGGGCAAATCGGTGGCTCCAATGACATCGGTGGAGCATTTTCATTCTGTTTCCACACTTTTTTCAAACGGGATTTTTTTCAAAATGGGCGTAACTAATACACTCTACTGNGCGAGGTCGGAGGTTCTTCGCTAAGCGAGGTTTAGCCCCGAGGTTTTGATGGCGATTGAGGTGTGAGGTGCGAGGTTCAGGTCGAGCGCAAGAGTATCTAGGGGCAAATCAGTCGTCAGATTGAGTAGATGTAGGAAATAGTAGAGCTCGTAGAGGTTCTGGGTTTTTGCAGTACTCCTTCTCAGCCTCCAAGATAGCGGTGTTCCAGCGCAACGTTACTCGGGTCCCGCAGAGCGTAAGTGAAATTTGGCTTATTATGGATTGTGATAATAAGAGTGTATAGACTTGCCAATGGCCCAT
>LBLO01000795.1:0-16035 GCA_004354395.1 Chondrostereum purpureum | reverse complement strand
GCAAGGTGTTGGGAAGACAACACGACTAGCTAGTCTAAGCTAAGTAACTGAGCGTTCTTGAGTAGTTCTTGAACCGGAGCCACCGAATATTACGGGCCACCACTAAYCCTTTGGTGAAGATTTAATTTTTGCGAAGGCTTCGAAGTCGGGATGTTCAAGTTGGGAAGCGGAAGCTTGCGGTACCGAGCTCGGCCTCTTTCAACTCTGTGCCGCTTGTGCAGATCTTTTCACGGTGGCGTGACTGAAACGGTGCACGATCCTTTTCAACACAAAACGGGNACTCGAGGAAGAATTCACTCAAGGAAGAGCAGAAACGACGCGACATGAGGTTTCATTTATGTGCCAGGCTGCTTTAAACTCACTTTGGTAACCTCACTGTTACTGTGTTACTGTACGTCTTGGCTCCTCCAACGATTACCCGCCCTACCCGAAACGTTATCGGAGTCCCTCCGAAAGCAGACAGCTCCTGTGGAAGAAGGCATCTTGGGTCATCTTGGCTTCTGACAATAGGGGAGATCTGCGTATACGTATTCGCCGGACCCTTCCTAATCCTGTTGAGGCGACGGCTGGTGAAACACAGGTTCCAAGCTGAGACTATATAACTAGAGAGCCTTGTGGAAAAGGAAGCCTCACCCAGTCCCAGTCACTCATTTTCGCCCCGTTCGCTTATTCCTTGTCAAGTTCAGGATCTAGCAATGAGTTCTTCAAGACTTCTCAACACCACCCTCCATTCCGCCAGATTGTTCAATAATACCACCGCACCTGTCTTATTAGAGGCGGTTCCTCCAACCGTCTCGTGTACATTTTCTCCCTTTCTCCTCCTCCTTTCCGTCGGCCTAATTCCTGCTTCGCTTCTCGTTCCGAGTACAACACCTCGATGGCCGTTCTTTGCCATTATCTTCGCGTGTTTCTGCCATAGTTTCTCGACATCGACAAATAGCATTTACGACTTTGGAACTGCTGTATGCTATGTCATGACTCTCCTGACCGCTTCCGATTACATCCTCCTCTCCACCCCACAGCGGGATTTCCGGTTGAAGGGGCAGACCAAGTCGATTGAGGGAGAGCCGTTATGGACTCGCTTCAAATGGGCGATGAAGCTCTGTTCGAGCATCAGGGGTGTCGGATGGGAGCATGAACCAACGAACTTGCGATTGACGAGGTCGATGGAAAGCTCTCCAACCACGACACGCCTCCAGTTCATCGCATATCGCCTCCTCCGAATCGTATTCCATGAGTTCATGCTCCTCGCCCTGTATATCTACAACTTCAAGATCTCTGGTCTCTATACAGCCCCCTTCGCATCTTTCGAAGATGGTCCTTTCCATATGCGATATGTGAACATGATCTGCTGGGCTCTCTCGACGTATTCCGCTGCTATGGTTGTGCACGATGCTGTTCACATTCTCACTGTTGGTATGGGATGGGCGACACCGCAAGAGTGGGTTGCGACATGGGGATCTCCATCGGATTCATACACTGTCCGCAGGTTTTGGGGGTAAGCATTACGCTTTGGCATACGACTTTGAGCAAGGCTTACCTTCGTATACAGGAGATCGTGGCATCAAGTCCTTCGCAGGGTCCGTCGTCCCCTGTTATTTAGCCTTGCTCATCTCCATCTGACCTTTCCATCTTGTAGTTCTTTTATGTTCATGGCAAGTACGTTGCTCGTACACTTGACTTGAAGCCTGGGACCAACGCCTCTGCCTATGTGCAACTCTATGTCGCATTCGCGCTCTCGGGCCTTCTCCACCACATCGCCGACTGCAACCTGAACCAAGATTGGAGTCGTTCCGGATCAGGTTCGATGCCTTTCTTCCTCCTTCAAGCGGTCGCAATCACTTTCGAAGACATCGTCATTCACTACGGAAAGCAATTCGGACTAGGAAACAGAGGAAGAGTAACATCGTTCTTCTTGCGCTTGTTGGGTTACGCATGGGTTGCGACGTGGTTTGCCGTCACCCTTGGGATGTGGTTTGACCCGATGAACCAGGGTGGGTATATGAAGTTGACGAACACGGAGTTCAGCGTTCTTTTGAGGATATTGGGAATCAGCGGACAGAGCAGTGGAGCTCTCAACAACACTCCTTTACTACAAGCAACCTATTAACACTCCTTTGCATCCCCATATTGATTAATATCTATAGTACATCCCTCTGCGTATAATCTGTAGCCTTTACTACTTCTTATTATTCACACACCCTTATAGTTACTTGCATTATGGATACTTACTTATCAATATGTTGAACTGTGCACTCTGCCTGGACATTTGTCCCTATTCTCAAGCTCTCCGTCGTTTGAGTCTCTTCGCATACCTCCTAGGCCAAGTATTCCAGTAGAACTTCCTCTTGGAAAAAGTAGATGCTCTAGCACCTGAAGGTCCTTCATGGAGTTCGTTCCCATTGTGGGAGTTGAAATGTGGCAAGGATTACTATTCTCTGGAAGGCGAAAAAGTGAAAGCCTGTCTGATTATGAAGCACTAGAAGAGGTAGAGCAGACAGAGGTGTTGTCATATTCATTGAGGCTTACGGACGCCCCGAAGATCTTCGTTCGAGACAACGTGCGTACGATGACTCCGAGTGACGCGATGCAATCATTGGATACCCCGGTCCTACCCCGGCTTCTTCTCCTCGACAATGATCTTCTCCTCCGACGAGAGGATCCCAGTTAATTCTAGCTACTTTCGCTTCCCTAGAAATGTTTTGAAAAGAGGATCAATGACCTTGGAACTACACAGTCCTTTCTTTCTTCCCATTGAAAAGCATTTTCTCAAGCTCAACGGAGATTTGTTCCCTTACTTTTCCCGAATCCGACCCTTACTACGCCCACAAATGGGCGGCTCAATTAGTAACTAGTTAAAACGGAGTTCCCGGTTTGTGAAATGCTGTTCAAAGGTCATCTTGGGCCGCAATAAGGTTCTCTTCAGTGTACCAATACGACGAAACTATTGACTGCACCCTCCGTCACCGACACGCTTGTTCGGCTGCTTGGAACGTGGCTTTTTCGTATAAGAAGACAGAGGAAACGTCAGGACTCGATCGTTCCCACCATTTTCTACCTTCAACTTCCATTACGAACCTTTTATTCTCCACATCTTTGTATCCAGAAACATGTTCTTCTTCGCTATCTTCGCACCCTTCACACTCCTTAGTGCTGCTAGCTTCGTCAGCGCCAATGCTGGTACCGGTACGTACTTTTATCGCCCAAGTGTAGAGATTTCTAACGATACCCTAAAATTAGCAACATGGTATCGACCAGAAGGCGGCGCTGGTGCATGCGGGAGATCTCTTCAAAATGATGAATGGATTGTGGCACTTCCACCGAACGAGTACGCCGACGGGGCGAATTGCTACAAAACCATCACCGTTAGCCGTAAGAAAAGGTCATAATCTCATCTTTCAGTCTTCTCAGTCTGCTATAGGTGGTGGGAACTCTATTCAAGTCCAAGTGACAGATCTCTGCCCGAACTGCGAATGGGATCACCTTGACCTGTCAGAAGGTGCATTCAGGCAGCTCGGAAACCTGAATGAAGGAGTAATCAACCTTGAGTGGTCCTATTAGTAGCTTTTTCTTTGGGTAGGTCAAAACACCGAAGCTGAAAGCGTAGAACTAATGGTCTCCAGTGTCTAGTGTTCGGTTTTGCGTTGCCAACCTTTTCTTTTGCTATACCACAATCTTTACAGAACACAGACTATATTTACCCCTCTTTTTGTCCCGTAATAGTTGAGATTCCCTTCTGTGTTCTCGTTTTGTACAAGTTGAAAGTATTGGTTTACAACTGATTGCCACATCCTCGGAGGGGATATCACACCTCAACGATTCATGCATGCAGAAGGGATTCTGCGCCGTAGAAATATGATAATATCAGAAGGATATATCTAGCGGAGGTTTGTGGAGGTCAGAAATGACTTCAGTTATTGAATATATACTAGCTAGCAATTGCTCGAGCGTTAATCTAAGTTAAGAGACTAGAGCTAGCTTGTGTCAGCTTGCCTAGGTCAGCGGAGGATCATGTGACTTACCGCCCTTCTCCCGGTGACCAGCATCTACGCGTCGGGGTCTATTTTACGATGAGCTCTTTAGCCTTTCTTGTGACTGAACTTCAGGTACATTTCTTGAGCCTGTTAGAGATTCACCCATTCAATTAAATGCTCAAATTTGCAGTCACTGGCAAGCGAAACTAGAAGGAAACATCCTGATGTGCGGGAGGTAAAGTTGCTCTGAACTTGGTCTCATATCCCTTTCTGAATACGTTTATCAGGCAGCAGAGAAATCCCTTGCCATTCTGAGAGCATCCCCGGAGCAGGCTACCGCTAGTTTAGCTTCAGGTAAAGCCTACAATTCATTCTATCTACCATCCATATTTATACTTTCTAGATGGTCCCCAGTCTGAAGATCTCCTACGCCCAGTCTTTATGGGATGTGCGACCAAGAATTCCAAAGTTGTTGCAATATCCTTAGGCTCATTGCAGCGTCTTATTGCACTCAAAGCCGTGCCATTATCTGCTGTTCCTATTATAATTAATACCATGAACGATTGCATCAGTCAAGGCGTAGATATTCAACTTAGAATTCTTCAAACATTACTTTCCCTCATAACCAACTTTCCTGCCGTTCATGGTCCTCTTTTGGGTGATGTGAGGATCCGTTCTGCGTTTGGAATTGGGACTGAACTGACTTGTTTGCAGGCTCTATTGCTCTGCTTTAAACTACACGAATCCAAGATTGCGGTAGTCTCGTCGACAGCCGCTGCGACTCTGCGACAACTTGTCATGTTTCTGGTGGATAAGATGGTAGAAGAGGATCGCGGGGAGGAGTATGTTGAGTTGGTCGAAATCACTCTCGCAGATGGAACTTTGAAGGCTCTCGGCCCTTCCGCACGCGATACCTACGCTGTGTTCGAGGATTTATGTCTCCTGGCCAATTCCGAACGGCCAAATTTCCTCCGTTTAGACTTTCTTCACAAGACTTTCGCATTAGAGCTCATCGAGAGCGTGCTCACTAATTATCCTGACCTCTTTACAAAGGTTCCCTCTCCCTTCTCTAAGTCGAAACTTCTTAAACTGACACTTATAACAGCACCCGGAGCTTATTTTACTCTTGCAACACCATCTATGCCCACTCCTCCTCAAAGCTATGTCCGACCGACCCATCTTTCCCTTGACTTTGCGATGTACCCGCGTTGTCTTCATCTTGCTCAAGAAATTCCTCGCCGAACTCGAAACAGAAGCCGAAGTCTTCCTCATGCTCCTCATTCGAATTATTACTGAAGACTCTGAACATCCTCATTGGATGCGTGTTCTTGCTATGGAGATTATGCGAGGTCTATGTGGGGACGCGGAGCTGATGAGGAATATCTGGGCACGGTACGATGCGCATTCCCAAGAGAGGGGATCGACAGTGTTCATGTCGCTAATTACTGCTCTCAACCGCTTGGTGACGGAGAAACCGGCGTTGTTGGGTGCTGGTTCCCAAATGTCCGGCTCCGTGTCTCATACAGAGATGGCGCCGTCGAGTATGGCTGGAATGGTTGCTACTGCGGCTAATGCTGCCGTTGGGATGATAGGTGGGAGTGGGGGGTTGAGTGTACAGGGCTCTGCTATGAAGCTGCAATGGTAGGTTCTTCCTTTCAGATACCTAAGTACGAGGAGCTTATCATGATTTAGCATTGACCAACTCGATAAAGCGGACTCTCCTCCCATTCCGGAATCTTATATTTACCTTCTTGGCGTGCAGTGCCTCATTTCTCTTTGCGAAGGCTTTGCTTCTTTCACAGGTCCGTTGTATACGTCGATCGTGATCCAGAAGCCTCGTGCAGCGGGAGAGACGGTCGTGAGAGCTCCCCCAGCTCTCGACATATCTACGTTACCTCCCGACGATCCTACTACGCAACAGTTGGTGGTTGTTCGAAACATCATCGAGACGGGATGGCCTGCATTAATGGCCGCACTTTCGTTTGTGATTTCTACCAACTTGTCTGAGGAGATTTTTNGTGGATGTGCTTGCAAGCTATCAAGCCATGACGAATGTCTCTGGTATGTTGGGTTTGGCGACTCCAAGAGACGCGTTCTTCACCTCCCTATCGAAGTTCGCAGTGCCCACACGAGTGGTGTCTAGTTTAGATTCTGCATCGGAAGTCATGACACCACGATCTCCTCCTTCAATATCAGAGAACCTTGGCCTTAGTTTGGGAGGGCATGGCCCAACGGGTCTGTCGGAGAGGAATCTAGCGTGTTTGAAAGTATTAATTTCCAGTGCAATGTATCTGGCCGGGTCTCTTGGGGAGAGCTGGTTTGGTATTCTGGAGGCTTTGCAAAATGCAGACTATGTTCTCCATTCTTCTACGATCTCTGCCGGGTTAGCTTCTCCAGCAAGCAAACGCCAGTCAATGTCGCTTGTTCGATCCATCTCCCAATCCCACATACCTAAACATCCCATGCTTAGTGATCTGGATCCTGATACCCTTCAGGCTTCCATCCAGAGACTTTTCGATGCGAGCAAGAATCTGGAGGACGAGGCGTTCAAACATTTCATCAATGCGCTGTGCAAATTGAGTCAGGAGATGATTGGAATGCAAAATGGAGACACGCAGAGTGTGGTCATCGACAGTTCTGATAGCCTGGATGAACTAGCGAGTGGTGCGCTTTCGCCGACCACAGATACGCCCACTCGAAGGAGAGTCAGTGGTATCCATATCCCGAAGACGATGGTATGTCCCCAATACTGTTGTGTGCATCCCGTGTGGTTAATCGATCTCTGTATTTATTAGCGTTCTTCCGGTGATTTTGGAATCAACAAACTCGGTGGTGTCGTTATGCTCAATATCCACCGTCTAATCTATCATTCTCCTGAGATCGCATGGAATACATCTACATCGCACTTGCTGGCTGTCATCAAAATGCCATTTGCTCCTCAAGGTATCCGTGTCCAGGCCGCGCGTGTGCTAGATGAACTGCTAGTCGTCGTACCTCGAAATGTATCTTCTGCTGGAGATCTTCAAGCCCAAGTTCAGCGGCGCGTACTTGATGTGTTATCACAACAGGTTATGCCAGACTACGCACTTCCTGCTTTGAACACTAGCACGGCCGTCGAGTTGCGGCGGATGGGTCTTGAGACGTTACATCAAATTCTGCAATCTTCAGGTCATACTCTAGTTGTCGGCTGGGAAACTATCTTCGCTATGTTGGGTAGCGTATGCGCTCCGCCACCTCCCGTTAGGTCTCCATCTATCGACTCCCTCTCAATGCTCAGCCCCTCCAACTCTCCACAACGACGAAGTAAACCTCTTCCCTTGGGCTTGGGTAACCCAAGCGAGAAGAGCTACACCGCTCTAATCAAGATCGCATTCCAATCTCTTACCCTTGTGTGTGACTCCGTATCCATTCTGTCCCCTGAGCATCTGCGCTTGTGTATCAGTACCCTAGGACAATTCGGGCGTCAAGTTGATACCAACATTGCTCTTACGGCGGCTGCTAGTTTGCTTTGGAGCGTCTCCGATGCCATCCAAGCAAAGCGAAAGGATGTCGATCAGGAGCCTGAGTACAGTGCGCTATGGTTGTTCTTACTCTTAGAACTACTCGGCCTGTGCACAGATCCTCGTTCCGAAGTGCGAGATGGTGCTATCCAGACACTGTTCAGAACTATGCAACTATACGGTGCAACCCTGAGTCTGGATACTTGGGACAACTGTATATGGAAAGTGACTTTCCCTCTCCTGGAGTCTCTCACGACGGAGATCCATCAATGTTCAACAGATGCAGGAGCAGTTTCGTGGGGAGAGAGCAAGATACTTGCCCTTGGCTCAGTGGGCTCGATTTTTCACGACTTCCTGACGACTAAGATTGTCTTCCTAGACTCTTTTGAACGGGCTTGGGACAGTTTGGTAACTCGTATTCAGGACAGTGTCTTGACGGACAGTCGTGTTATTAGTGCTCCCGCACTACGATGCCTTGAAAAGGCTATCAAGGCGTTATCTGGTTCTCCACAAACACATATGGAGAGGGTGAAGGAGGCTTGGGAACGTGCATGGTTGGCTGTCGATCGAATTGGGCAAGCTGTCACCAGTCGAACGCCGCAGTCTCCTTCTGCAGAGGTCTTCAGACCGTTCACTCAAGAGAGTCTAGTAGCCTTTGTGGATGTCATACAGTGTACGCGAATCGCAAGCCGGATAACCGAAGAGTCAGAATGGCCCATCGAGAGGCTGCAGCGGCTGATGGTGATATTGAAAGGTTTTATTTTCCCTGTTCTCGCCACTGCTGCAATAAGCTGATCATGATGAATGGACAGGCGTGCTGACTTACCCAAGCTCTCCCGACTATCGTCCTGATATCGATGCTCTTCCCCCTGTCCAGGTAGGGTTGCCCACCCTGTCGACCTATACTTGAGTTCTGACCGATATTTTGCAACAGACCGTTGTCTTAGAAACGATTGCAGGCGTTGATTTGGCTGCCCCAAGTGCCTCGTCATTAGTTATGCAAGATCTGTCGGAATTCGCCACCCTACCTTTCCTCGCTGCTTTCGATGTACCTCCTGATCCCAAGAGTCAGACCCCTCCCAAGAGAGTGACCTACATTGCTCTCGCAAAGAAAACGATGCCTTTACTCGTAGAACATTTCTTACAGTTCAAGGATCGGAAAGAGATCTATGTAGATGGGACACTGGAAACCGTGCTTTCTGTGAGGGACCATGCTCGGGTTCAGGATAACTAGATTGACTTTCTTGGATAGGCATACTCCATTCCTGTTAAACTCAAGTACGACTGTCCCGCACCGTCAAAGTTCGGGAAAGATCTACCTCTGTGGAAGACTGCAACGTCAAGTTTTTTGAAGATTGTCAAAGAGTGCGCGGCGCAGATCAAGATCTTTGGCACCGGTATGCCCTTTCCTTGCTTTCGTTTGGCACTCCCTCATTCCGGTTGGTAGATATACCTGACGAACACATTGAAGGGATTTGGAGGCAGGTACTTGATGTCTTCAAGGGTGGTATCCTTGCAGATTGGTCCGACTTCTTTCCTCGCATCTTATAGTCAACCCTCACAACCCTTCCAGTTCCGCCGCTGAATCATTCCCTCTCGATGTCCAAGAAGCAGAAGAAAACTTCGACTTGGCTCTAATCGCCTCATTAGAGATTGATGTGGTACCGCACCTGGGTGACCGTAGACTGCCAGACTCGCTGGTTGCTCAACTCGCCAAAGTGCTATCGCAAGGAAGTCGACTCTACGATAATTCAGAATCTCCTTCGCCTTTATCCTCAAATAGGAATTCTGCTGAGTTTGTGAAAGTAGATGGGTCGGCCTTTGGTATGGGTACTACCGATCACGGTCCTCTATTGCCTAGGGAGAGGTTTTCCTACTGGTGTTTTGATCTGCTGTTCTTGATTTGTTCAGATATGACAAAGGGTACGATTGGCAGTCATACTCATCTCAATAGGTAACAACGTTGACCTCGTACAGATCAAGAGCATTCACGGAGACGCCTGGCTGCATTGAGCCTCCCATCTTTGTTATCACGCTGTCGGTCTACCATGGTTGGATATGTTGCGGACGAGTCATTACGAGGAAACTTGCCGTTCCCTAGGTAAGGGAGTTCTCTCTATAGCGGACGACGGCATCTAATTCCCTGATAGAGCAAAAGAAGATGAATTGCTCTATGTGCTCCGAAAGCTCTTAGAACTACGCCTGTATCCTGGATCCTTGTGGGCGGCAGTGTCCTCTGACCCGACCGAGTCATGCGTAGAGCAAGATGGTACTTGACTTTCTGTCTTATCCTTGTACTTACTGACATGGTTCCTTCAGCTATCAATGCCGCATTATCACCTTCAGAACTCATTGCAGATGCAGTGAAGCGATCCTCTGTCGCTCATTTATTCCACTTCTACACGGTGTTGTGTGAGATTGCCTCTATACCAAGAAAGACCCCGTCTGGATGGATGCCTCAGAATGCAGACGGTAGCGCTGTACACCTGGACGCAAGAGTATTGGCCAGAGCGTGCTTGAAGGAGGTTGGAAAAGAGATGGGTGTCTCATGAGGAGAGGATATGGACAGGATGCTACGTTCTAATATCTATACTCTATAGCAAATTAAATAAGCGATTTACTACATGCCCTGTACTTTACACCATTGCCCCATGAATCAAATGGATACAAATGACGGTCAAGGAATCAGATCTACAATTCATTCAGACGAAGGGGGATGCCGTTTTCTCCATTGTGCCAGGCCTTTCTCAAAGACATTCTTGTCGAGACCGTTGGGAACAAGGCACATTGTTAGACCTGGCAATCCACGAATCAATAACCATGCTAAGAGAGGACAGACGAAATTGGACCAACCGAGCTTTTCGACTTCCTTGTTTCTTGATTCATCATCAAAGAAAAGCTGCGCATGTTCGTTAGGTTAGTTCATGTTGTTATTGATATGGTCAAGTACCATTTCTTCGTAGGGTATACCTGTCTTCTTGTGCAAACTCCGGAAATGGGTTATTTTTGAACCTAGCACAAGTATCAATACCATTTTGGAAGGCAAAACTAACTCAGGAGATACCGGGATATATCTCTTCTTCGTCGAAGAACTCAACCGCCTTCATTATCTTGTTGTCAGGCGGATGAGGCGCAACCAAAAGCAGGTTTAGTGCTTGACGTGCTCTGAATGGGAGTATATCGTCAGTGAGATGTCGATATACGTAAAGAAGTCACAAACAGATTTGGAGCAGAAGTCCTTGAAGCTGCAGCAATCGTTACATTTGAGGAGCGCAAACGGTGCAAAATGGATGGCACATCTTTGTAGAAGGCTACTTTGTCACCATATCTGACCAGATACTGTAAACGTCAAACCTTCGAGAAATTAAACTGTACCGTATACCTATCAACGACCTCGTTCAAAGTGTCCTTCTCTCTGTGAAGCGGTCCGTGGACATGGGTGTCAATCCAGAGATCCCATAGTGTGTAACTGACCCGAACACTCAGATGTATATCTCGAGTGGACATGGAAGTTAGCTCTTACTTACTCAAGATCAAATGCTACTAGCTTGGGGAGCCTGTCGTCCATTATGTGAGCCCTCGAATAGTAAGGATGACGAAGATGATGGATGATGGCAGGAGGGCAACCGTGACAGCCTTGTACATTGTGGCGCGTTAAAAGACCGGCCCGTCTCCCCCGTGGTACATTAAGGGACCGGGTTATCCACGTCTTTCCGATCTCCACTTGATCTCCACTACAATGTTCTAACATTCTCTCATACCTCTGAGCACTACTTCGTCGAGGGTACAAGCTTCTTATTACATCTTCGCGACGTATGAAGAATTTTGAGCGGCTCCATTGCTCAATGGTCACACTTATCTATCATTTGTCTACTTTCCTGCTCGCGGGATATTGCTACGCATCGTACGTGGAAAACGCAACYAGTATCGGTTTATGTTATGCACGGTCAAACCCCTCCTACTTCAAGTCATATTTCTGATATTCTGCTGATTACGCTGACCTGGTCCTTGACTTCCTTTCCGGGCTGAACGACAAACTGCTGATTTGTGGCGGAAGCACCCACATTGGTATCCATGGATCTCCCGAGGCCCTTGTATCTGCTCGGACATTGATATAACGACTGTGAAACGGAATGTGATTATGTCTCTCTCCAGAGTACAAGGATGATCCTTTGTTCTAAAAGAATGTGGAAGCCGAATCTCGATGTTATTAAAGCTCGAATGAACAGCTCGATGTAGAACCCAAACCACGAACGAACGACAACTACGAATCACGAGTAACATACGACTTGATATATCCTCTACATGCCTCACATTCTCACCTACCTCTCACGACCTCAGGCTCGTGCACATCGATGGACAGCGTCCATCAAAGCTCGAATCTCTAATTCTAAACGAAAACACGGCCGCCACCACGCAGACGCCGTCCAAATCGTTCGAGGTGATGGGATGGATGGAATGAACTTCCAGCCACCTAACCAGGTGGCGTCTACATCCCATCATCCACCACCCTTCTCACCACACTGGACCTCGCGATGACCCACACGAATTGAAGGCTTTTCTCGAAGACAATCTTCGAACATGGATTGAGGGTCCCCCCAAGGATCCCTCTCCATCTSTAACTACATCCCAACTCATACCCTCCGCTAGTGAACGAAGGGATCATTCCCACTGGGTTGAGAGCTCACAAGCAACAGCAAATTCTGCTCTCGTTGCCCCCAGCTCCCTCGCACCTCCCTTCCCCCNTCGTTGGCTGGAGTTTCTGACCAACTTGCTCTTTGACCACAATTCTCAAACATCATTAGGCCAAAATTCTAGGACAGGGCAATACCGGCGTGCGTACTTTGGGACGCGTTGTGCCTTGGGCTTGATTCTGCTTGCATGGAAGAACCATCTCACGCAGATAGAACGCCTGGCACTCCCTTTCTCTGACCTTGTTGCCCTCTGCGACTGTGCAGCTAGTGGGTGCTTTCCCGAAGCCATTACAAACACAGCCGCCAACCTTGAAGTGACGGTGCACGGGAGTACTCGGTCCCAATGCATTCCGTCTTCCACCAGTAGCCGATCTCCCCTCATCCACAGTCTTGTGTTCACGTCCGACCTGCCTTCGGACCTCTGCACCCGGCAAAAATTCAAGACGCAGTTCGCGTCTGTCAAACGCCTGGCTGTCCCCCTCACTGAAGAGACACTCCATTGGTCAAGGGAAGACCATGGATTCGAAGCCTTGGTGTATCTTGTCCCTCCCAGTCGAGACCCTTCTTTTGAGAAGGACATCAACGAAATCTTGTTCAAGCATGCACTCGATGACCGAAGTCTCTTCGTGCTCGAGTATTCCCCTCTCATCGCTGAGCCCACTGAAGAGCAAGAAAAGTTGTTTGCTCAGAAATGGGATAAAGAGAATGTCTGGGAGGAGGCCAAGCAGTACACGGCTAGAGCTGTCAGGTTTGTCGCGAATTTATTATTGGTATAGAAATCAACACTGACCCTTCAATCAGCAAGCTATTCAGTGAGCTCAAGTTTGGTCCTGCCGACCGTGAGCTGCTGAAGCGGCGCGTTGCAAGCTTTGGCCAGATCCTTGCGACCCAGCCTCTGGACGCCTCTGGATCCACTCCTCGTTCATTGGTAGACTATGTGCACATCGATCCGGTGCACGACGACGTAGTGAACGTGGAGAGATGGCTGTGGAGTCTGCCTAACGTTTCCCAGCTTGCCATAAGCTCTCTCCGTTTCTCGCATGTATTTCAGACGGAGGCCAGAGATAAGACGATATGGGATAAATCCCGCGATATCCAGGTCACCCTTTTGGATAGGCCTTCCGATGGGTGGTTGTCCAATGTCGAATTAGGTAGTACACGCCGAGTAAACCACTTGGGTTTCTACCATGGAGTGTCTCCTGACTTGGATTACACTCTATTCCCTAGCATCACCCATCTTGCTCTACCATTGGTCAATGTCGCTGACATGGTACAGATGGCCATCCACGAGCTTCCTTCTTTGACATCTCTGATCCTGATCCTCGATACGAGCGTGCAAACGAAAGAAGAATTTGCGTACAACGTTCTAAAGCTTCAGCAGCATGGACATCGCTTCTCCCCGACGTTCCCAGTCCCCATTGAGTTTTGTTGTGATTGTGGTAGAGTAGAAGAAGTGTGGAGTAGAATATCACCATAGACGAGGGACTGTTGCTAATATTAATGAGCTTGCTAGCTAGCTATATCTATGCATCTCAAAGTCTACATGAAGTCGACCATAAAGTGTAGTAAAGAAATAATCATGCTCGCTGATGGCGTTGGAACACACATTCATGTTCCTCTGACTCCAAAACTTGACCCATGAAGACGCTCGCCTGTTCCCAGACATCGAGTTGGGCCAGTCCGTCTTCTCTAGTCCAAACTGCAGCGTTTTGACTACTCCCATGACCAAGTTGAAGTACCATGAGCCTCTCTTCCCCAGCGGGTCGATGCCACAGAACCATGTCTTTCACCGCCCGGAAAGGGCTTACAATGACCATCTTCTGGAGGGTGGTAGATGACAACGATGGCCGAACAAACTCAAGCATCTCTGGAAGTGATTGACGGCGGCTCAGAGCATGCACGGCCAAGTGTGTGAGCCTCGGAAAGACTGAGATGTCCAACTTCGGGTCTAACGCGCCAGCCGTGTTGAGGACTTCTAGATGGGTAACACGATACAGCATTGGATGGTCATAGTGATAGGAAGATGCCCCCTTCACAAACAGTCTGTACTTTTCTTCCTGTCCACCCCCGCAGGAAGCCAGAACCGTTAGACGCAAGTCNTCTGCATTCCTCGCCCAAGACGTGTCGCCTTGCGTTTCAACCAACGCTAAGAAACACTCTCCAGGAAGGGCTAGATCGATGACATTGGGACAGATTTCCATGACCCTAGGCATGTAGTCTCGTGGATTGGTAGTTATCCATTCACCAGTGGGGATTTCCAACTGAATCCACAATCTCCGAACAAACTGCATAGCGTTAACCCAATGTGGCGATGGAAGACTAGGAGGGAAGGAAAGGAAATGGTCGAGCTGCTGGCGGCCCTCCAGAACAACTATGGGGATAAAATGAGGCAAGACGAGTAAACGTGCCCATGAAGAGACAGAGCAAAGTGCTCGGCATGTCTCTGGGGAATCCGCTGCGGCCAGATCGAGGATGCAATGAATAAGTTCATTGGGAAGTCGAGAGAAGAGTGGAGATTCGGCCTCTGTCACTAATGGGTCATCTTCTGGATACGCACACAAAGTAGGCGGAAACTCTCCAGTCCTTCGACGGAAGAGATGACGAAAGGAAGGCAAACCACGAAAGGCATTGCCCTTCATGGTCTTGAAATATCGAGGCATGACAGAATATGAGCGAGAAATCCTACGAATGTTCTTATAACGGTGTCCACGAAGAAATACGATGCATGTTATTGTCAAGTGTTGTTATTGTCTATGACATCTCCGTCGTCCTGGTATCGCTAAGAGGTCCTTATTGTTTTTGATAGGGCTGCAACAATAATACTTCAAGGGCTTTCTGTTGGGGATAATGATTCGATAGGTTTGTTCAAAGTACCTCTTTATAAGGATGAAGGAGAAAAAGGTAAGTATTGGGTAAAGCAAGGGGTAAGGACTACTTAGTAGCTTACGTACCTCCGCTGAGAAGATTGCAGTTAGCTAACCCGCGTAACCCGGCTGTGGCGTTTCCTGCAATGCATTTGACACTACCTCCCTCATCTCAGCTTCAACTTGYCAGTGGGTTCCATCTTTGCGCTCTATTATGTTGATACTCGACGACAACATCACAAACAAAGAGCAATTCGCTGCCAAAATGAGAGAACTCCACATGGGAAGCAGCCACCTTCGAGTTCCCATCTCATTTTTCTGTCCGTGTTTCATGGTAAGGGATATTTGGCATGATATAATTCCCACTGCGTTATGAACAATGTAGGTGTAAACTATGTTAATGAAAACTACATAGTCCTCTTAAAACCCTTCAGTAAACAGTGGAGTATGTAACATTTTCAGCAGAATTATTATTTGATCGCTATGGAAGAGTTCAATACTGTATTCAAAGTCTGCCGCGTTGGAATTTGCAGTTGTGCTCAGCATCAACGCATAACAAAAGCTGATTGTCCATATAGACGCGTGCCTCCTCCCAAACAGTAAGGGAACCCCATCCATCCTCTTTTGCCCACGCCTTGGGGTTCCCGACGCTGTGGCGATTGGGAACAAGGACCAAAAGTCTGTCCTCTTCTGGTGGCTTGTGCCATAGCACCATATCACACACAAAAACAGAGCAAGTAACGAGGACCATTTGTTCTAGTCCAGCTGAAGATAGCGATGGACGGACAAAATCGTGCATCTCTTGTACCGATTGACGACAACAATTGACATGCACAGCAAGATGCGAAAGTCGGGGGAAAATAGAAACGTTAACCTCCGGTATTTCCACGAAAAGAGTATTGTTGATCTCGAGATGGGTAACACGGTGCAAGATAGGATGGTCGTAGCCATGAGTTTCTGCTCCACTCACGAAGAGTCTGTGACTTTGCTCCTGTCGGGGGGA
>LBLO01000794.1:0-16045 GCA_004354395.1 Chondrostereum purpureum | reverse complement strand
CACAGCTATAAGTCTAGAAGTCGGAATACCTGGTATGTTCAAGTTGTCCCCATTTCACTTTCATTCGAAGAGCTCATCACTGGCCCTCAAAGTTCCCGACCAAATTGAATAAGAGTGCAGATCTATTAGACAAGTGACTCTGACCCTCCGTTGTAATTTCTTAGTGTTTCCTGATGTGTATTGTGGCTGAAGATATACTGATCGTATCGCGACCAAATGTAATCTATAAAGTGCCTTCAGTCAGCTCGTAAACGTTTTTAATTAAAAGACTACGGTGGCGGCATACCCCTTCAGAAATTACCACCACTTTGCTGGTAAATTTTGCTGTCGACCATTTCTATGAATCGCAAATGAATGTATCGATGCTCGCAAAATCCATTACTCTCAATGAAACTATTTCACTTCTCGTATATTATTAATTATTCCCCTTCAATAGCTCAACGTCTCCACGACCGCATCCAAAATCCTCAGCGCATCCGGGATATAAAACTTCTCGTAGCTCAACCCGACGGGCGTATCCCACCCGGTCACCCTCCTCACCGGCGCGTCGAGCTTCAAGAAACACCTCTTCTGCACTTCCGCCGCGATCTCCCCGCCGACGCCGCCCGTCATGCCCGCTTCATGGACGATGACGAGGCGCCCGGTCTTATTGACGCTGGCTATGACGGCGGGGAGGTCCCAGGGGAGGATGGAGCGGAGGTCGATGAGTTCGATTTTGGCRGARCGGAGGGAAGGCGGGATGTGTGCGGAGAGGGAGGGGGCGGGGAGTGCAGCATGTGGATTGCGGTTTCGCAGTGGTAGAGAGGGGTGCCCCAAGAGAGCAAGGTGAGGTCTGTCCCCGAGACGAGAGTTTCAGCGCGTCCGAGGGGAAGCCGGTAGTCGTCGACTGGGACTTGTTCCACTGGACCCAAATGTAAATTAGGATATGAGAGAAAGAGGAGGCACTTACCTGCAGAACGGTAGAGGATCTTGGGTTCCATGAAGATAACAGGGTTGGGGTCGTGAATTGCGCTAAGCAGGAGACCTTTGGCTTGGATGGGTGATCGTGGAACGACAACCTGAATAATGATCAGGTACTTGTTGATTGACAGATGCTTCTGCTCACTTTGAGTCCGGCAGCGGCCATGAAAATTCCTTCGGTGGATTGGGAGTGATATAGGCTTCCGTGACCCTGAGAAAGATATAACATGGAGAAATAGGAATGCATATTGGAGACATACCACCGACATGGAACGTGTCCGTACTGTCAACCCACCAACGACTGTCCACCAGAACAGTATCTGATCTTGGCAGCTTCGTTCACCAACTGCGGTGTGTGAGAAAGCCGAACATTCACTACAATGAATCCATACCTGATCACAAGCAGGGAAGATATAATCCGAAAATTGGATCTCTGCGATAGGGGTGTGACCCACGAGAGCCATTCCTATTCCGAAACCGACAATGCCTTGTTCCGTCAAGGGAGTGTTGAAGACACGTTGTCGAGCTGCTAGAAACTGAGTAGACTGGACAGGAATATCGGAAAAGAAACATACCGAACTCTGCTACGAGACCCTGGAGTGTTGTTGTGGTTGTTGTTGGAACGGGCATCACTTGGGGATGAGCATATGGAATGCGGGGTAAGACGCCGGGTTCGCTTACCATGGTGCAACGAAAGACACCACCGAAAGCGACGTCCTCACCAAAGACGACTGCGCTGTCGTCTTTTGTCAATGCGATACTGAAAGCGCGTGAGAGTGAGGAAGTTGTGGGAGAGAGGAGAGCAAACCTCATCGCGTCTCTGACAGCCTGGTAGGTGTTCATCTTGCGTGTCTCACGTTCGGGAAGTAAGTTGGATTGAGAGTCATCCCAACCTCAACTTTAGCGCGCATGAGCCTTATCTTCCTGGAAACACAGCACTGGGGAGATTCAATGCCGACAGAGGGGGACACATCGTTTTGTGGGAAATCGGCCTAGTTGTAAGGTTTCCCAGCGGGTCAACGGTGTTAATACCCTCTGCCATTATCCGACACTCCAACGTACCTGTGTCAATAGATGATGGTGAAGAACAGATGTCCATCATACAGTACACGTCAGGACACCTGTTCAGATGGGTAGAAAATGGATATAAGAAGGATGAGGACTGGGAGGCAGAGGCAAGCGCAGAACAAAAGGAAGAGAGAAAAAGGAAGGCGGTGACGCGGCGAGATTACAACTGGGCTTCTTTTATGACTGTTTCCGAATTAAAAAAGAACTAATGTGTCACATTTACGTAGCCATTTAATTAGACAGAATAAGTAGTAGCTGTACAGAGCACAATATGAAAATGAACAACCAATACATGGGTGCATGATACCGATCCGGTTTTCATGATAAAGCGACCAAGACGTCACAAATAGTCAGATTCNAGTATCACCAACTCTTGCGTCCCATCTCTACCTTTATCTGGTGCTTATGCTAGTCGTTCGCAAGGTCACGTAGCTTCAGCCAGTGGGAAGTGGTTCGCACGTCAGACAGGTGAAGTCCTGTGTTTGAATAGATGTGGAGAAAAAATAAATCAAGTAACAGCAGAGCACTAATAAATTAGGGACTGGAAATCGTAG
Organism: Chondrostereum purpureum; assembly: GCA_004354395.1. Classification (NCBI taxonomy): domain Eukaryota; kingdom Fungi; phylum Basidiomycota; class Agaricomycetes; order Agaricales; family Cyphellaceae; genus Chondrostereum; species Chondrostereum purpureum. Next base: position 13,463 of record LBLO01000794.1, on the reverse strand, counting down.
TTGAACTCAATACAAATAGAACAATGGTAGGCATGTATACACAGAAGAGAAATGTTATCAAAGTGAAGTAGGTCGGTAGTAGAATTAGCTTGGATCATAGGCACGCAGAGCTATCTGCTCTATGCCACTCCTTGAAGGAATTCGCCAACTAGAAAATGAATGGTCAGGGGAAAGGAAATAAACGGACAAAGGAAGGTAGGGAACAGACTGGCAAGGGCGATGCGGCAGACCTGGAGCAATACTCCAACACCTGCCAAGTAAAGAGTAAGTAATCTACACCGGAAGAGCAAAGGAAAACCGACTATGGTCAAGTAAAATGATAGTAAAGTTGAACAGATAATCGGTGGGTGTGTAATAGGCCACAAGAGTTAATACAATGATGAGTTGGATCGTTCGTCTCAGCTATGATGGGTCGTAAACGCTGGGGAAGAAGAAAGGGCCCAAATGTGACGTACAAGATGCAAGAACAATTCCCCAGGTAGGCGGGGAGACCTTTGCTCGATCCTTGCAAGATGCGGGAGTACTTCCGCCCAGCTGATGCTTTCGACCTCGGAAAACCGGTACTCATCACCATTGGTAAACTTGAAGACCATGTGATCCTGCCACCATTGTACATCGCACGTGGATAGGACAGACAAAGAGGGAAGTTTATAAACTTCTAAAATCACAAAGAAGACGTGCTTCCCGGAAAGAAAACAAATGAGATGTCGTAGTGAACCAAGTGCCCCACACGGACGTACCTCTAAAGTGTGGGCTGCAGCTGCAAACCTTTGGCGACCAACAACCTGACGATTACCGTTGAATACAATGACAATATGTGCAGCGGCGAAGGAACTCGGATTGAGTGGAACGAGGTCGCGGTCGGCACTCATTTCGACGAGGATGGTCGGCTTGAGTTCCTTGGGTTGTCGAAGGAGATGAAAGAGAAGTAGACAAAGAAAGAAATAACTTTATATAGTGGCTGGTCACAAATATTGTAAAACAATACGAGCACACGAGGCTGCCAGGAGGATACATGAGCGATATGAGAGAACTTGTACCGACATCCTCGAAACAGAACACTATACGCCGATTTCAGACAGGTCACATGGGAATTTCTAGGGATAACACGTACATTTGACTAGATATTTAACACTGAGAGAAGGGAATAATTCAGAATGGGTGTAATTGGCAGTAAACGTCTGGTAACGGTCACTTACCTGGAGCTTATACTCAGGTGCGACTATTTAACAAGAATCTAGGTTGCAGACAGGATACCGCRAAGCATTCCCTTGCAAAGACCTTCCTGCAATAACACAGATTTGGCAGAAAATTAGACAGATTGACTAAGAATGCGATACGATGGTTGCAACATTCAAACTGATTAGTAATCAAATCCCTTATCTTACCATCTCTTCCATGAGTGTTCGCGCATCCTCTGTTGTTTCTGAATCTACGACCGATGACAATGAATCGGTCGTAATTATTGACGGCTTTGAACCGCCTCCGCAACGTACTGGCCCGGTACGAGCTTTGCTCGCAATACAGTTAGAACGCCACCTCGAAGAACTCAAACAGGCATGTTTCGGTGTATGGTTTGCTATTGGATCGTGACACTTTCTTTAGAAAATTCAGACATTAAAGTTGAAGGAGGATCAGGAATGTGCAAAGGTAGCTATTACTCACTGAACCGTTACTGCCTTGACCTCGAAAGAGCTGCTGATCAATCGTGTTTCATTCAGCTTGCTGAATCGATGGCGTCCCAGCNTCCAGTAACAAAATTCACATCAGAGGTGAGTTTCCAACCATTACGAACCACCTCGCCCTGACATCCTTCTCCTAGTTGCTTCGCACCATCCTGGAGCATATCAACTGTCCGATCCAGTTACAGTCGGAAGGTGTTTTTNCACGTTAGTACAGGCTTCCTCGCCACACTCACTGCTGCCTATATCGTTTAACTCTTGATCTACCGCAGACTCTTACCCTGCCACCACGAGCTCAGCGAGAATGCGCTACACGGAATACTTCAGGCGGCATTGCATGAGATGGTCAAGGCTGATGGTAGCGACCTCCGCCCGATCTTCAAGAGGTCTGCTAATGCTTATTACACCGCCGACGAGATACGTGCTATGCCTATGCTTGGAAACGATGAGGATATCCCTATGTATCGCTGCCCTCACTGTCGGGAGCGACTCACCCAAGTCCCATTGGTTTCGGCATGGAGAGATACCTTCGCTGCAGAGATTCGGGGCATTATCCGATACCTCATAGCTGAAGGTGTCCAAGGGATTGAGGATTTGGAGGAGAATACTACTGTGGCTGATCCGGTCCATAACATGCCCATCAGCGGTTACTTTACACCTTTCACTTTTGTCTGACATCGCGACCGCCCTCTTAGAATTATGCATTTCATTCTTCCCTTCACCTGGGCTCATATTGGTAGAGCGAGGCAGTTTACAAAGTAATATTTACCATCCTGCTCGTGATGAAATTGGATCTCAGTGGGCAGACATCTGAGGTGACAAATGACTGAATGACATACCTTAACGTTAACAAAACATCAAGCAGTCTTTGCACCTTGAAGAAGTCAAGCAAGATAAAATGACGGCTGACAGAAGAGCAGACTCAGATACAAAATTCAGGGAATAAACGAGAGCAGAGGNCAGAACACTGCTCAGTCGACGAATCCAGGAGTTCCTTGATACAGGACTTGCTGGCGGCGTGAAAATGTAGCGAGAAGAAAGAGTACAAAAATGGTACAAAGGTTGCTGAACTTGATAGAAGAATATTACACCCAGAGTACTGTAATGTTTCAATGACGATTCAAGTGCTTTATCGTATCTGAGACTTCCCGGGCTAACGCCCACGCATGACCAAGGAAGTTGACTGAGTCCTGCAGGAGTGCCCATTCTTGTGGAGCAAGCGCTAAGAGAATGGCAACTACTAGGCACAGGAAAAACGGCCGGAGGTAGAAACATATATTGCACACCCTGGGGATTCGGCGGCTGGTCTAGATATTAGAATAAGACGCTTGAAAGAGGAGAACAATAATTGAAGGGAATTACCCAAGACCAAAGATGGACTTTTTGAGTGCTATCCTCTGCTGATGAGGCACTGAGAATGAAATGAGAATCCCCAATATGGTGGTACTTGAGGCAAGTCAATAAACCCGCCAGAAATGTCTAAAGACTGGGTACTCACGGCGACGACCTGGACGTCATCTTCTTTTAGGTTTGGCTTTCGAAAGATCCATGAGGTCCAGGGTGCTGTGTTGGTTCGGTAAGGAACTAGGAAATCTAAGTAACGAACTCACTGGGCGAATGATTCAATTTTTGCTCCAATGAATCTGTTCTAAGATTCCATATATACACCTTTCCATGTGTACTCCCGGTGACTACGAGTGTTGAGGCCAGTCCAAAAACAACCTGAACCGGCCTTATGAACGTTGTCGAGAGAGCCACCGGGAATGTCTTGGTGTGGATTAGACGGTCTGTCACGCGGTATAAGTCTACACCATCTCTCATATTCCAGACTGCAAGGAGCTGAGAGGTTGGACACCAGGCAGTTTCTCCACTGACAAATTGAGTTACTCCGGCAAGCCTTCATCTGATAGGATGCACGACACTTACATGCGACTTTGGGCTTGTTGCTCAAACGTAATTCGCCACGGACGAACGCTATAAATACGTCTATATTTTTCAGTCAGAGTTGTGAGTATGAAAATTCTGTAGGACTCGCTCACATTTTCCCTGTTCTCAAGTAACATACCATCACAGAAGAGCCTGAATGTAAAAGATATGTTGTCTTTGCAATAACGTCTATAGGCGGTGCAACCAAAGGAGGCTCGATGCTGAGACAGGTGAAAGGCTCTGGGAACTTAGTAAAAGGATGCATCTACAGTGAGTAGAAGTATAAATACTAACCATCAACGTGCGCATCCAAATCGTACACAAATACATGTCCTCCTGCTGCGATAGACACGCGATGTCCTTCTGCAGCGATTGAATCAATAACCGCGGTGTTGATAACTTTGAAATTCAACCGTCGCGAGAAGGTGTCCTGAAGAGGGAAAGGTGTGAATATGGCGGTATGCGATTTGCCTGATGTACCTGTTGACCAGGTCGCACCCAGAGGCTGAGAGACCCATCTGTTCCTCCTGATAGGAGGCATAAATGACCGAGTGAGCTGACAGTCCATGCAAGGGCAGAAATCGACCCTTGTTTGTCAGTGAGCTTTTGATGTAATTTCCCGGTCTTTCGATGATACAGAAGAGTAGTCCCTTCGGTCACTTGGAATATCCTCAGGAACAATTGAACTGCTGAGTGGAGACTGGCTTGCCTGCAAGAGCGATCAAGTTTCCATCCGGAGAGAATGATGCAAAGTTGACATATTTGTTTGAAATAGACCACTGTCTATGAAATCGAATTTGGGGATGCACCATTGCACAAGAGGAACCAAAGTTAGCGGAAGCGGGCCGTTCGTAGTCGGTTGCCTTTACCACGTTTTTCATGGCAGGCGGCCCGTTCTTGATTGCTCTCACCAGGTTCTCACGATGTCGTCCTGCGTCGTGACTCGTCCTTCTTCCCCTATCACACTATGTATGGGCTAGCAAAACTGAACTTGTATTCACCCCAAAACCCCCTGTACACTTTCGCAGCACCGGAATAACTTTCTAAACACTAAAGGTTCTGGAAGACCCTCCCCAATTCTTCAACATTTCCATCACTCCCAACACTGCTTCGAACCTCAGCTCTCAGATTATGAGCAGCGCGCTTTACATCAACGTCCCCACAGTTCTCGATCTTTTCCTCAATCTCGGCGATCATCGTTTCCAAGTTTTTGCATTGGATTGGTTGGCCTTGGATGAGCGCACGGCAAACGGGGCAGACAGGGCGGAAGGCGCGAGTATAATTCAACCCTTCTTGGGCGGGTACTACATATATCGCAGCCCGTTCGAACATGGCCAAGATACGTGAAGTATCAAATGCATGTCCACATGGGACCAATCTAACAAGGGTTTGTAAATACTTGCAGTGTTATAGTATCGTTGCGAACTTACGACCACATCTCCTGAGCAGCAATTTTATTTGCTTGCATTAACACCTTTACTGCGACGATAGTCTGTGAACAACATGCGTTACTTTTATCCGCTGCAAAAGGGGAGTAGTCGATCTACCTCAAGATACGCCTGAGCCCACACTGGTTCTTTGTTCTTCATATCAGCCTTCACTCTTTTATTTAGATCTTCAAGCCTTTTGATCTCCTGCTGCTTTTTCCAAGCGACCTAAGTGAGTCTTTGTCAGAACCTTTTCTATGCGTAAAGGTTCTAAAGAATGATTTACCTTTGAAAGTAGACGAGCTTCATTCGTTAAAAAGGCAATGCGCTCTTCATCTGCGTATCCAGCGGGGGGCATATTGAGCAGGACTAAATGGTGGGGAAAGGAGAATGGTTCGGATTGGGAAGACAAAGGTGGGTACAGACGATGGTGGATTGGAATCAAGTCAGTGGCACGGCACACTCCTTCTTATACCGTTCAACACGTGCGCGTGTTTCCCTGTCTCTCTTCACTTCACCCGCGAGTACGAATACCGCCACTCGTCCTCTATGGATGCACCCACTTTCTTTCCGCTCACAAACCGGTTGAATTTCGAACGAGACCAAATCACACACGAGCCCTCAACGCGTCTCGTCACCAACAGATTGCCTTTCAACCCAGATGATACCTCAGTCCAGCGTAAGATTATTTGAACTCGAAAGCACAATGCGCGACTGATGGGAACCCACAAAGGCCGTTCAACTCATGAGGAGAGCATTGTCAATCGCAACGCGCAGCCAGTGGATACCTTTGTTAACCGCCCTTTCGGACCACTCTCGAAACCTGGCGCGGGAGGATACTCCTTGCGGGACGTCTTGGCTTGGGATAAAAGAGATTACAAGGCTCTGCAGGTGTGTGAAATGTGCCTCAGTATGATTATTTATTAACTGCCGCGTTAGGACTATGTTCACCAACAATGTGAATACCTCATGGACCTGACCCAATGCTACCTGGAACAGTCCCCTCGATCCAAGAGCGACATGCTCCGCAATGTAGGCTCCTCCTATTCATCTTCGGAACATAGGATACACTTACCTGTTTCATTGTCAGTGTGAGCGACAATTTCCAGTTTTATCACGCTATCGTAGAGCATGGCCCGCTGAAGACTTGGCTATAATGTACCTCAAGAATACCTCCTCAACGCATCGAGCCCGGCTGCGGAAACAGGTTATATATCAGGCTACGGAAGGCGCAGACCGTTGACGAGGATCGAGAGGTTGCCGTACGTTACGAAGAGTAGGAGTATTCTACGGTTCCATTGGGATCCGAGTTCTACCCATGAAGAATTGTGCCTTATGCCATGTAACTACGATAAACGCTTTGTGATAGTACTAGTAGTGAGTTTTGTCAAGTAAATCGGGTTTGGAAATGATTATCTATAGCATTTGATGAGACGCGTGATGAGACGACCTTATCAACATCATCTTGTTCAAGCTCCATCATTTCCTCTCCTGAATACCACACAGGTTTCGATTTGAGTATGACATCGATTCTTCCAGAGGCTAACCCTTACAATTTTGGTCTGGACGTGTATATTACTCGCCTACAGGACAACACATTGGATCTCTTTCCACAGTACAAACAGCGTACGTTCACATTCTCTCGCCAAGTTCTATGAATCCACTAGATCTTCAGAGAGACCTTGGGATGAAGATAAGCAGAGGGCGTTCATTGATTCACTATTTTGCAATCGTCCCGTTCTTCCTGTTGTTATTGGTGAGCATTGTTAGCACGTCTTAGTACTCCCAGTTCTGGAATATGAGTTTTTAGCTAAGTCCACTACTAATGACATATGGACTTGCGTCGACGGTGGACAAAGACTGAATGCTATTCTCCGGTATGTCCTTTGGCATTATTCTGCCAGTGCTTGCTCTTAATAACACTGAGGCCCCGAGTAGGTTCACCAATGGCGATGTAGGTGTTTACCACTTTGACTTAAGCTATTCTGACAGGACTGTGCTATACTTTTTCCAGCTTATTTGTGAGTGTTATATATATTGAGTCGCCTCAGTTAACCAATATCATCTTAGATCGAAACTTGTGAGGATTCAAGGCTCCGTTGACATTAGATACTGACCAAATGTAGCTTCCATGGTGGAAACGCCAGTTCCAATGATGAGAGCTCCACCACATTTGCTTCCCGGCGTAAATTAATGAGGAAAACTATTGTAGCGCTTGTCTACACCAACCTAACAGTCAGGCAGGAGCAAGAGATTTTTGAACATATGAATATCATTCTGCCACACGACGGTAAGCCACTTCTGTCTATCAAAGTCTGGTGCTCACCCTCCACAGTGTCATAGCCAAAACTGGGCAGCTGAAAGGGCGAGGGTCCGAGTGTATCCCCGTAAACAGAATTTCTCGACAGCAAGGGGTGGTTAGAAGGGCGAGAAATGCATCGGGGCGGCCACTCGTGCATTAACCAGTTCGACATTTGCCCATTGCGCCGTCCCACTGAAATCACTATCTTATTTTTGTCTGGAAGTGTACACGTGAGTGAAGTATCGTGAGAGGTCATGAGCAGAGCCACACAGGATGAAGAGACTATTCAACAACAGCACTTATACACGAAAAAACACCAGCCAAAACACCGCAGCTATGTGCGGTTGAGCTCCCAGCGGCATCTCGAACGATCAATGAAAACAGTAGAATGTGTTTGGGGTCCAGTCGAAGATGCTTTCGGCCTCGTCCGCGTCGGAATCAGAGTCGCTCGAATAGCAGTAATCAGTATCGGATCCACTCGAGTATGCGTCCGCGTTGTCCTCGTTTGCGTGGGAGAGACCCACATATCATCATATAACTGTCATCGATTTTCGCAGCGCCGTAATGGGACCCTCGATTGAACAAGATATAGTCTAGTTTCTCACGAACATACAGTACGTCAGGGCCAGGGCATGAGATCTGCAGGCAACATTGGTGTGGCAGTACCATCAAACAATTCCAGATTCGGAACAACTGGAGATCTTCTCTTTTTGCTACTTTCCGAGCACAGGACGTGTAATGCCTTTGTTTTTTTATTTGTTTTGGCTGTTATTTGCTATTACCTCGCGCTATTGGACCTTCCTTTTAAATGGACATTCGTCTTCCCTTCATCCATTCTCTCAATGCCACCGAACCCTCCCAAGACCAAATCTTCACCTTTTTCCGCTAAAAATCTCCTCTGTCAGCTGGCTGACAGTGAGGCTGTAAGCCTATAGACTGGCCGACTGGTGGGTTATTTGCTCACATCATTTCTCATAGGAGCATGCAGCGCTGTTGAGAAAGTTTCAAATGGAGAAGGGCAAAGAAATCCAGCAGGCCGGTGGCATTCTGATCTATCTGCATTTCTACTAATTGACTTGACATCTCACAGTTGAAGGAGAGACACGCGCAGTCAATCTCACAGTTGAAAGATATTCACGCGAAGTCAATCTTCAGGTTACAAACCGATCACAAGGTGGGAATATGCGTTCAATGTCGCGGTTTAATCACTAACTCCCCCTTTAGATTGCATGTGAACACAAACAAGAGATGGATAAGATGGAGAAAATGCTGAAAACATCGCAAGCAGTAAGTACAGTATATTGTCACTTTTTCTCCTTCTAACACCGCTTGCATGAGGGGTATGCCGAACTGCAAGAGCAACTTTATCGCACTCACAATGCGCTTAAAACCACAAGATTGGATTTGGATGCCACCAGGGTTAACGAGGATGAGAGGCAGGCATTACGTCTAGTGGGTTTCCCAGACCACTCTTTCGTCTGTCGACTTCATTAAATCGTTTCTAACAGCAATGCGAAATGCACGAAGCTTCTCTGCAGGAAGCTCACGGAAACCTACAGGCAACTGAAAATACTGTATCGCAACTGGAGCAGGTGGGTTGACTCCGATTCATTTAAGGTTGGATTTGCGGAATCTCATATTCAAAACACGTAGAAAATAGCGGTATTGGCTCAGGTGAGGAGCAGTGTGTTTACTTCAATAACGATTGTAAACCTTCTATTAGGTCATAGCAGAGCTGGATGACCTCTCTACATGCCCAATCTGCTTCGACCGGATGAAGCGCCCGGAAATGTGAGTGCTAAAATGGATATGATGGTTTATTTACTCAGTACATTCCAGGCTCGAATGTGGACATTTCTTATGCATGGACTGTGTATCTGAGATACGAAAGAAGAATCCACAAACTATGGATTGCCCTAAATGCCGAAGTGTAGTTCCCGCCAGATCCTTCTCCTCCGCGCAGCTTAACACACTTTTCTCTCTTCTGTGACGTACATACATATGATGACCAAAATGATACACTCTTTCTGATTTATCTATTCAATGTTTGGGGTAGAACTTGAATAGACTCTAACTCAACGGAAAAGGGACACCTTGGGTTCATCTGGCTGAAGCTCACACTCAGGATGCTCTCAACAGAAAATTATATAGTAGTTTGTTGCCTAATCACTTGTGGCAAACCAAGAACATGAGGCAATTGAGGGCAATCGGTGAGGCAATTTATCACGTAAGCAATCAACCTACGAAATCATCATTGGAGCTCTGATCATAGCTCTTTACTCTGACCTTGATAGAGGCCGGCCTCACGTTCAGTGTCCATCGCTATGAAGGAGCCGCCTCTTACCTATGCTTTCAAAGAAGTTCGTGTTGCAGCTGGGTTGCCTCTCCACTCACGGCGCATTCGTAGGACGGAGCGTGATGTGCGTACCTCTTTGTCCTAGAATCCGATTACCTTGACATCTCAAATCCAGGCAATTTTAATCCATCGGGAGATATTTCCAAGGAAATCACACTTTATGTCAAGAGGTTTAAGCCGTCGGCATTCTGAAGATGTACAGATTGACGTTTCCTGTCCTAAGCATTCAAACTCACCATGTATTTCTCGAAGATACCTATTCACCGAGAGATTTTCCCTAAGACGCCACCGTCAACCATTGAGCGCCCCGGTTCTAGGAAAATTCCTGTTCGACTGCCAAGTAGGCCCGTTTCTGCAAGTCCAAGGCAAGTAAATCGTTTGACGTGGGTGGACGCAGGCATCTCTAACAACATCTTGTCATCCAGCCCTGCAGCAGAGCCAGTGGGAGTAACTCAAGTTTCTGCCCCGGAACACCCGCATGCAGAAATGCAACTGTCTTCCGCTAACAATCTAGTGTAAGTCAGTCTACTATCCTTCATTGACATCGTTTCAATGTCATTATTGCAGGGCAGCTCTATCGCCTCTATCCTCAATAGAAGATGAGGATGGAGACGACAACGATGTACTGACTCCACCTCCACTGAATCGGATGAACGTCGACCGTTCAGACCTAGGGTGTGCCTTCCTGTTGTGCCTTTATTGTGTCGCCATTTCCTAACCCCTGTTCAGACAATCTATTTACTCCCAAACTTCACGGCCTACGCTGACAAGGAATGTCCAGTGGACTGCTCAACGACCTGGCCATGTTGGATTGGACAATAATAGTGAGTTGGGACCCACTGCTATGATAACGATCTCACTCTCCCAAGTGCCATGCAAGGAGACCAAGATACGGAACACGTCACAGCATACCCGATGGTATGAGTATCACGGAACAACTGGTGTTGATGTTCCTCCTCTACAAAGGGACATGCAAGTTGGCGACCTCTTTCTGCACCGGACCCCAGCAAAGTCTTATATTTGGATCTGCCAAGATCCTCAAGAATGGTCGACGGCCTATATTGCCTACAAGCACCCTACCCTCCCCAACCATCGTTTGGATTTTCGCCCAAATGGCGACCCCTGCTGGGTGACGAAGAAGACTCAGACAACCTACAGGTCATTGAGGAGTGTTCCGGAGACGTTGTGATACCATTTCCCCATCTTTGTAGTTGTAATTGGGGCGCATTTTGATTCGTCTATCACTGTAACCTGTACTTGTTAAACTTTATCAATCACTGGAGTTTTTACGAAACACATTTTAACTTGAGGAATGGCTCATAGCTCGTAACTCGTAACTCGTGATGGATTGATTAGATTTTGCGGAATCGGGCGAACATGAGGTGAGTGGCCTTTGTTCTCTTCTTTCAACCGACTTCCACCTCTTTGTGTCTTCATCTTCACAGGAAGAGTTGGTCCTCTAGCCCAAATGACTGGACGCGCAGTAATGGTATCACTCCCACTTTCTACATCTTCTTGTCGTTCCTAAATCCTTCTATAGATTTCTGGACGCGTTCAACGAGTGATGATATTCGAAGTTAATGGGTGCCTACCTAAAGTAACCGACCTAGGCGTTTGCAATGGCGGAGAACGGGAAATTCCCCTAGTCTCTGGTGTTTTTGCCGGGCACAACAGCATTCCTATCCGAACTCAGACCGTTAACCTTCATGATATGACGGACGAACACCTCCAATTCAAGATCTTCTTCCGCTACAGTCCTAGGTCGTTTGGCCAAAGAAACCGTTCTCTAGCTAGAGTTCACAAGAGAATCCGCTGGTATGGTGATGCAATTGTCGCAAAGATAGGAAGACAAGGCGGTATTGTTGATGTTGGTCCTGGAGACCGTATAAGGGCCAAAATGGCAATGAGAGGGTGTGTTACAGGACATATCTTGTAGAACTAAACTTACCGATAGCACTATTGCAGATTCTTGGAGGGGCTAATTCCTTACGAGGTGTCCTTGGGGCGCTACAAGATAGATGACCTTCCCGAGGAAATCGACGCTTTCTAATCTATGATTAATGCTTGTTGTAAGTGATTGTCGTCCACATTAACCTACCAACTATTGAAGGGACTGTTGTGTAGTTCAGCAGTCTTATTTATGGGTCTGATTATGCAAATGATTCAGGAGGGCGGGAGTTTGGGGCAGGAACGGCGCGCATTGGCGGCAATTGGATGACTCATATATATTCTCATTAGCGTGTTTGATGCACATGATCGTCTGCTCCTTGTCGTCCCTACCCCCATCATCATGTCCCTTCGTGCACCTTTCGACTCGAAATATTTTACCATCTCACATTCATTCTATGTATCTACACCCAACTCGTAAATTGGACTATTCTACAGTCTCTATTCAGCTCTCAGGAGTCCTATTCAACTTAACTGTGCTCTGCGATCGATGACAGCTAAATCTCATTCTTGTCTACACACAATCACAGCCTATAATGCTGCAGTGGGGTTAGGACAACTCAGAGCTATTCTAAGATGGGTTCATTGGGCTAGAAAGATGCTCTGAATTTCAAAAAAAATATTACTGCAGACGTTCGGTGTGCCTGTTGTTCTCTTGTTTGATGACAAACTGACTTATCCTTCCTAGCAGCGGTACGAGGAGTTCTCGTACTTGCTATGGGTGGCTTTTACTAGTCGGCTTCTATACCATTCAAGGCCCAACTCCAGGAAGACCAAACGCCACAGCGCCTCCTCAGTTCTCTGCCTCACGTCTCCTGCAAGGCTTTCGAAAGTGGGATATCTCCATCTGGTAGAAATAAAGAGTATAAAAAGGCTTGCGACCCCGATTTCTCTCTGTTACTCCACTGTTCCAGTACAACCATGGTCCTCCAGCCTCTCACAGTTCTATCTCAAACTACGCGAGACGAGCTCTATACAACAATGGAAGCTCTCCAAAAATCCAAGTAGAAATATCCCTCTTGTCTTTGAAAGAAAATTGATGCCCTTTGTTCAGTTCATTGTCCTCCGGGTTCCCTCCCGCAACTTTCATTGGCAACGCCGCCCCCCGTCAGTAAACAGGGTTCTCTGTTCAATACATCTACCTGACATTCTCTTTCAGGTTCTCTTCTTTCTGTTGTTGAAGCAAATATTGGGGTGAGTTATTTCCTTCGCGTTGCCTAGCCCTCACTAACCTTTCGTTTTTTCTAAGATCGCCCTCTTCTATGACGAAAACCTTCACTGTCCAGTGGATGTCACAATGTCCCAGTCCGGTAGTGCGTTTGAATATAGTGTGAAAGTGAAAAAGGGTCAAGATATGGTTTCCTTTGTTACATCCTTGACGGATGCCTCCGTTCTTCCGATTGTCATCCTGGGTGCCCAGCTCGCGGCTCTCCTTCCTAATCTCTCCCATGACGAGATCGTAGCATACTCTGTGGAAGCCCTCAGAGACCGCGTCGCTTTGGCGGTCCAGTCCTCTGCCTTCACCCCCAACAGCGTGCATCTATCTTGCATCGGCCCATCCCTGCCATTCCTTCGCCACACAATTTATCCTTGTAAGTCTTTGCACTGTCTACCAGCATTCGGGATATCCATTGAGATGCCTTTGTAGGCATCCCGGACGTGCCGTGCAACGATACACGTGCCATTCGTGAAATTATGGATATGCAAGTTCACTCTTCCTCCGTCATTGTGGTAGTGTTATCTACCTCAGGTATATACTTACATCCCCCTATTCTCCTCAACTCCTGCTAACATCACCGTTCATAGTGACAGAGTATGCCATT
>LBLO01000793.1:0-16102 GCA_004354395.1 Chondrostereum purpureum | reverse complement strand
TTACAGGAAGGCATGAGGTATCATCCTGTAGCTTATGTCATGGAGAGAGAGTCGGCAGAGGACGATACGATTCCGCTTGCGAAACCGATTATTCCGACGACAGGGGAAGTATTGAATCAAATTCCGGTCCAAAAGGGACAGAAAATTATACTCTCAGTCCCTGGGTACAACAGGTGAACTATCACATTTATGCCCGGTGGATATGTACCGAAAATTGTCCCAGAAACAAAGATATATTCGGAGAGGATGCGGATGTTTTCAATCCCGATCGTTGGCTAGATGCCACTGTTACGGGCGGTGTTGGAGTATATGGTAATATGTAGGGATAAAGACCTTCATATTCCAGAATGAATTACTAAACCCAGGTCACATGCTGACATTTGCTGGAGGTGTTCGATCTTGCATTGGATGGAGATTTGCGTACGAACATAATTCGCTCGGCGAAGTCTGCGGTAGTTCTAACACAACCGTTTTTAGGGTTCTCGAGTTGCATACATTCATCGTCGAGATGATAAACGACTTCGAATTTTTTTCTTACTCCGGAGGCAAGAAATATTCGCCGAGAGGCCTTGGTGGTGATGTCTCCAACCGTTGAAGGGCAGGTAGAAAAGGGAACACAGCTGCCAATCCTTGTAAAGGCTGCTTCACGGGATAATGATTGAGCGAAGGAAATACGGACACATCTTATACTAGATAGCGAATGCACTCTAGCGTACTGTATAAACCAGGTTCATGCCCCGCATTGTGTGGAAAGTTGCTTTGATATTGTGCGTGGGAAACAGCGCCACATCCTGACGGGCCGGGGAGGAAGCCAGTCCGAGCTTTCTCAGGCTTGCCGTTCTGCTCCTACAAGACACTGAAGGTACACTAAAGGAGTCTTGGATTTGCTTCTCTGTTTCCTGCCTCCGGAATGTCCCGTCTTGAATTATCCCTACTCTATAGGCGTATAGAGCAGAACGCCGAGGATAGAATGTGTCTTTTCTATCTTCTTCCGCTTGAATTGACAGTGGGGAGGAGTCAGCGCGAGGGCTTCCTATGGGTAGGAGTACAAGCTTCTATTCCCTCTTATATATGATATGTCATGTTACCTCAAACTTGACCTCTTGCACAACAAAACCCATTGTGAGCTCTACTCTGAAAATCAATCAAATTTCTCACCCATTTTCTAGATGAAGGAAAACGTATTAAGTGATAGGATGGTCCCCGCTGGGAAGGCATCGCAAGAATTGCCAAAGGCCGAAAGCCTATATCTCTCTCTCCTTCAAGGGCTGTTTGGTGACACCTTGGAAGTCCTGAACTCACCTGAACAGAGGGATCAATATGGGCATCTGGCAACGGCTCCAGAGTTTGCACTGGGGCGTGCGGAAGCCATGTTCGAGGATTCCTCACGGCTTCTAGCTTATGTCCAATCCATGCTCGAGACTGGGGATCTAGTACCTGACCTCCGCCAGCTCTTGAGAATGTGGTTGGTCCAGAGGCATTCCCTTAACTCAAACTTCGATGTCGCACATCTTGTTTCGCGCATCCAATCGCTTCCTGATGACATAGACGAGCGAAATCGCATCGCTAGCCTGTGTTATCACTTCAAACCACGGTCGAGATGGATCATTGGCTCAGAATCATGGTCGCGCGACATTGGCTCTTCAGGTTTCCATCATCTTATTTCGTCCGGCCTCAATGTAAACATGCTCATCTTTCATWCCACRCCTTACRCCTTGCGCAAAGGAGGCGCACGGGGTWGGCATGATGTGGGTTTATATGCGATGAACTATGGRGGCGTGTATGTCGCTAGTACTGCCCTCTATGCTAATCGCTCTCAAGCTTTACAAGTCCTTGCAGACGCTGCTCGATTTGACGGGCCAAGCGTTATCCTCGCGTACGTACCTTCTTGGGAGGACGACTCTGCCCTCCRYATCGTCAAGGAGAGCAAATTGGCAGTGGATACAGGYTATTGGCCATTGTACCGTTGGAATCCTAGTATTGATGGAGACGAGAAATTCATTCTGGACTCAGACAAGGTGAAGGAGGACCTGAAAAACTTTCTCGATCGCCAGAATCACCTCTCCCAACTGGTTCGCTCCCCTCCAAGCTTCTCCGAAGAACTGATCAAAAGCGCTGGGAGCGAAGCCAAGGAGGTGAAGGCAAAGAAATCCAGCGATGCATATACGAATATGCTCAGAGCCATGGATTCACCATCTTTAACGATCTTGTTCGCATCGGATGGGGGAGGTGGAGAAAAGATGGCCAAACGACTAGCTAATCGAGCCACGCTTCGTGGGCTCTCGGTGACTTCCGTGTCTCCTTTAGATACCTTCGACCTCCCCCGATTCGCCGCAGAAGAGAACATCGTTATTCTGACATCTACGGCGGGCCAAGGCGGGCCACCACAGAACGGTAGACTATTTCTCAAGGCTTTGAATGATCCTGGAAACCCCAGAGAACTTCTCTCCAAAGTTCACTTCTGTGTTTTCGGGAGAGGGGATCGTCGCTACTGGCCACGTCCCGAAGATTTCCAATATTTCAATCGCCCTGCCCGGGAGCTCGATGTTAAATTAGAAGAGCTTGGAGGACACCGAATGGTAGAATTAGGATTAGGGGATGATAGAGATCCAGACGGTCCAGAGACGGCGTACAAGGTCTGGGAAGCATTACTATGGAAGACTTTGGGTGTGGATTCAGTAGAAGTGAAAGAGGCGGAGCCAGAAATGATCACAAACGAGCATGTCAAAGCTGGATCTTGTCGCCTTCGGGGGACCATTGCTGAGGGGTTGGAGGATACCACAACAAGTGGATTTCTCAGTCCCTCCGATACAGCGATAGCGAAATTCCACGGAGTTCATCTGCAGGATGATCGCGATGTTCGTGATGCACGACATCTTCAGGGCCTCGGGCCTGCCTATAATTTCATGGTCCGCGTTCGACTTCCTGGTGGGGTTTGTACCCCTTCGCAGTGGCTTGAAATAGATCGAATTGCGGATGTGTATGCACAAGGACGATTCAAGATCACATCCCGGCAGACGTTCCAAATTCATGGTATCCTCAAGGCCGACCTGAAGCCTACTATTCAGGCTATCAATCGCACTCTCTTGGATACCATCGCTGCGTGTGGGGACGTCCCAAGGTATATCCGTTTTTCTCTTTGTCAATTCGGACGCATCTCATTTCTATATAGTAACATCGTTTGTTCTTCATCGCCCACTTTATCGAAGGTCCACCAGCGAATTGCACAGTTCTCGAAGGATCTTAGCAACCATATTCTGCCCCGGGCTCATGCATACCATGAAATCTGGCTTGACAAGAAGATGGTAGCGGGTGATGCTCTGAAGGATCTCGATCCATTCTACGATGACTTCTATCTTCCCAGAAAGGTGAGCCCTTGTTTTCTATCAATATCCAAGTTTAGAGCTCAGTTCAATGAATCAAATGCAGTTCAAAATTGCTATTGCTGTCCCTCCATCGAATGATGTGGACGTCTTCGCAAATGACTTGGGTTTCATTACCATTCTTGATTCTTGTGGGGAACTCGACGGTTTCAACGTGACAGTTGGAGGAGGATTGGGCGTGACCTTTGGGAATACGAAGACTTACCCGCGTACTGCTGATGCGATTGGATTTTGTAGTCTGGATAAAGCGATTGATGTAGCGGAGAAGATACTCGCTATCCAGCGAGACAATGGAAGTCGCACGGAGTAAGCGCCTTGCTATCATCGTAGAGAGTCACTTCTCATGATTTTCTGGCTTTGCTTCTAGCCGAAAGGTATGTATACTTTAGACTATGCCMCCCTTTGTTCTAATCGGACGACGTTTCTATCACCAGACGGCTCGTTTGAAATACACTATCGACCGCATGACCCTGTGCGCATTCATAGGAGAACTCGAAAAGAGACTTGGATATAAACTTGAGGCAGCGAAGCCTTTCAGGTTCAGGAACAATGTGGATGAGTATGGATGGACTAAGGATGACGCAGGGATGTATCACTTCAATGTTTTCGTAGAAAACGGGCGTGCACATGGATCAATCCGAGCTTGTCTCCAAGATGTGGCTAGGATTCACAAAGGAAATTTCCGCTTGACGACTAACCAACATGTATGGATATCCGACATCGCTCCCGAGGACGTCGATAAAGTCAAAGAGATCCTCAAGCGCCACAATATGGAACAAGACACGTTCTCTGGCCTTAGGCTCGCATCTTCTGCATGCGTGGCATTTCCTACCTGCCGTACGCCGTTTCTTTGCGTATCCATCCAGATTCCGTGGCTGATGATAAGGTCTCCGATTTTAGCGTTGGCTATGGCTGAATCGGAAAGGGTACGCGCAGGATTTTCTTCGCTTGACTCATGATCTTACCATGATGCTGCCATATTTCTTACCTGTAGTATCTCCCGTCTCTCATCGATGATTTGGAGAGAGTATGCGAGGAAAATGGAATATGGGACGATCCAATCACAATCAGGATGTCGGGCTGTCCTGCCGGCTGCAGTCGTCCTTACATCTCTGGTATAAGGTCTCATTCTGAGCCGCTTCTGTTGGCTGATTTCGTACGATAGAAATCGGGCTCATCGGCAAAGCACCGGGGACCTATGCTATGGTGCTTGGAGGAGGTCAAATTGGAGATCGCTTGAACCGAATTTACAAAGGTATGTTCGCCGAAATGTGCCTATTACACCCACAAACCTCAGTCTTCCAGAATCTCTTCAGGAGAATGAAATAATCGAAGTCTTGGGCCCTATGATTAAACATTACGCTGCGGAGAGAATCTCTGGCGAGGCGTTTGGAGATTTTGTAGTCAGGTGCGGCTACATTACATTGGGAAGCGCTGGGAAGGAATGGCACAAAACTGGNTAAATAAACTGTACCAATACATACCCAATTTCTATTAGGGTAGTCGAATCGCACTGTGGATTAATAAATGTGGCGTAACAAGACCCGGGTAATATTGAACAATGGGAACCCACGTGTTTGTTTATTCTTATTTTCCCTTCATTTCTTTCCGGCGCTCCCACCATCCCTCCCCATCCCCTCGATTCCTATAGCCCTTGGGCTCCCGAAATGAGCATCTCTAGCTCAGTTATCGAGTCCTATACGACCATACGAATCAACGATCGTTTAGGATCCCTTGTAGACAACATATTTGCCACGGCTTTAGGCTTTACCACCCGTTACATTGTCGATTCAGTAAACGACGATGCCAGAATTACCGGGATACTGATAGGAATATGGGAGGGTGTTATTATGCTTCATTTTATACAGAAGATGCCGTGGTCGCTAGACCCATATCTGGCCTATGCTTTCCGGATTTTCATCGACTTTGCTTCTGCTGAAAACGCGTTCAGAACCACCATCATAATGCTATGGACTGCCCTAGGGATGCTTATTGCAGATATACTGCCTAGTTTCTGGCGAGAAACGGGCTTTAGGAGGTTTTGGAGACGCGTTTGTAAGGACATTGGTATTCTTATTCAGTCGATGCCCTCTATTCGACCCAGAGTCGTCCGATTTTCGTCTCGTCGAACGCGAAGAATATCTGTTTCCTCGGCCGACGAAGATGAAGACACTATAGAGAGTACTCTCTCCCCACCGGCTCCAGCAAGAGCTCTTCCACACGTCCCCGTCGTCYTGCAAAACCACGAACCCGACGACCCGTCCCTGGGGCATTCGACTTCGAAACAGAGACAGAGAGTAGCTCTGTAGTTGGGGGAGTTAGTGGTTTGGACAGCCTTAGTGGAATGGGCCGCGTTCCTAGCATTGGTGGTATTGGCAGCTTTGGGGGCAGCAGTCTGGAGGAGCTTCGTCAGGCAGGAGAAAGCAGTCGTCGGAAATCCTCTGTTGTTGCAGGTTCATCTAAGCGTAGCCACTCGAAGCGAGCTCAGACACCTGCTAGCTCTGTAGTGGCAAGTTCTGCTCTCTCAGGCTCAGCAATTGGAATTTCGAACCATGGTACCAACATTGGTTTCTCGTACTCCAACATTCCAGAAGATTCCAGTTCTTCAAGTCATACAGATGTACTCGATCCATCCAGTATAGAGGATATTCTCAACTCTGGTGGGGAGCCTATAGATGTGGAGGATGCTCGAACTGTTGCGACACCCCATGCCACCCCCAAGCACACTCCGAAAACCACTCCTAAACACACACCCAAGATTCCCAAAGCTCAGCCTCCTAGCACCTCTGATGATGAGAATCCGCCAGCCCCTAGTTCACGACCATCATCTCGACATATACCGAAGCCACATCTTCCTCCACCTGAACCGATTCTCAGCCCTTCTGACGATGGCCTGACGACCGATCATCAGACCTCCTCAGCTCCTCCTCGACGCTCTTCAAAACATATTCCTAGACTATCTGGAGAGTATCCTCTCAGCCCGTCGGAGGATGGCTTAACGACACCCCCTGAAAGTGAGAACGACTGGGGTCATATACCGCGAGGGAAAGGGAAAGATAAGGTTCTCCTCCCGACTCCTGGGCCCAGCTCGAAGAAGGCCAAGTCAGCCAAAGCCGCGACAGCGACCATGGTCGATGATGAGGCCGCAAAGTCTGCCGCGACCACTTCGAAGATGAAGTCAAAGTCAAAGTCTAGTAAGAAGGAGAAGGAAAAGGGACACAAGACTGTGCCTAGTACGGCGTCTTTAGCCCCTGGGACAGTGTTTCCTCTGCAGGCCAGATTCCTCCCGCGGAACCTATCACACCCCAGACCCCTGTSAATGTAGATCCTCCCAGACCACCGTCCGCGGCAGCAGCCCGGTCGCGTGTATCTACACCAGGGCCTCCTGAGGATCCTCCCGTCACGAATTCTAACGAGCAGCAACCACCACATGACAAGAACGAACCCACTGACGAAACGAAACCCAAATCCGAAGCTGCGCCAACAGARGTTCCTGCTCCGGAAGCAAAMCCTCTACCCGAGCCGTCTCCTGCCTCCCCCGCACCCTCATCTGAAGTATCAGTCGATAACTCCAAGCCCAGTTCGAAATTGCCTCGTGCGATTCAAATGCGCAGGCAGCTTGCAATACTGCACGAGACACTCGTCGAGCTTCAGGCTGCAGGTGAGAAGCCGGATGAAGCGGATGAGCTCGCGAAGGATATCCTAAAGCTCAGCAAGAGAATGGAGAAGAAGTTCTTTTCCGGTATGAGCATCCTTTTTGGGGCATTGTGATTTTATTAACTTGCTTTTGTATCCAGACTATGACAAATCTGCCCAGCCAAATACAACACTCTCAGTTGCAGGTCTTACACAACCTAAAGCTGTTTTAGCTACCGAAGAGCGCTTGCTGGAACTCCTCGCTCAGTCGGCGTCAACGCTAGACGTGACGTTCGCGAGTGGGAAGAAAGGGAAGCCTATCAGAACTGGTGTCTTGGCTGCTGTTACAGAGTATGTCCTCATTTCTTTYTCCCCTATTGTGATATAATACTAATACCGTAACAGCCATGGCATCGAAGCTATCGAAGACAATGGGGTCCTTAAGATCACCTTACCCACGTAGTACTACCCTCGTGAAATGGAATCCTTCTCCTGTTTGCTATCGGATGTCTCTTTCTTTATGTTTTCAGCTATCGCGTATTTCGGTATTTCATGCTTTTTACCTGTAGCATCATATTTCCACCTCTTTTTTGTCTGACGAACACCTGTACTCGTCCACGCTGCGCAACCTATAGTTCATACTCTTCTTTTTCGTATGTTTACCTCTGTAAATACATATATATTTTTCTTTGGGTACACGATTGGTCTCAATCAGCCTTTGACCTCTGGCGTTCCACCGGATTTTGCTCGAAGCACACAGGGCGTAGACTAGTCTCTCCTAGACAGACCGACGATGACACAACTGCTTACCTCGTTCCTCGGGGTTGTGAATGTGGTAGACTACTTTATATAGTCACTCCATAAATGTCTAATGAGTGTTATGAATTAACAATAAGTTGGAGGTAATAATGTATACATATGAGCGTAGTAGTGTGTTGCAATGCAAAAAGAAACAGCGTGGGAGATAGCAAAAAAAGGCGACGGCCTGACCAAAGAGGCAAGTGGAAGGGTATGAAATCCTATCGACATAAAAAAAGACCGTAATGCAAGACTGGATAAATAAAATGAAAATGAAATAGAAAACTCCGTCATCGGTCCTCTGGGACGATGTTGGGTTTCTGGCTATTCCCTAGCAGCGTCCGTCGCCTCTTCTCGACAACCTGGAATATAACATCCTTCAACTCCTGAACAACCTCCCCACCAGGACCCCACTTTNCTCTCTCCATCCGTTGTGGGNCCTCCTCTCTCGTCTGCTTCGCGAGTCTGATTCTCTCCTCCNGACTGAGCTTGGACCGTTCCCTGGAGAACATGACCTCGCTCTCTGTGTCAGCTTCATACACCTGCTCCACGCCCGGCGGAGGGAGATGCTGCGAAGACGTAGCGAGGAGCAAGTGCGCTGTGACGTCGTCGATAGCGGCAGGATCAGCAGCTTCGCTGACAACAGCGACAGAGTTATCGTGCTCAATCCCCACGTCTTCATGCTCATCTGCCACAGACGTCGAATCCGGCTTATCCGAATCGTCGCTCAGTGCAGGAATGTCGTCTTCATCCTCATCAGATTGCTCTTGAGGCGGAGTAACGATATCAAGCAGCTTCTCCCTCCCGCGCTCGCACTCTCTCAGAGCCATACCCAACTCTCTCCTCAACCGTTCATAGGCCTCCAGAGCAGGGTGTTGCTCACCGCTTTCCAGCTTCACCTCCACGCCTTCGTTCTCTTTCCTGAGCACCGAGACACACTCCTCCAAACACTCTCTCGCATCTCCTAATGCAGACGAGATCGCGTCTACGTGAGCACCGAACCGCGACAGATGTGTAGGCATGGGCGCGAACGCTATTGGCTTCATGCCAGACTTTCTTCTTTCCTTCTTCCCAGCGTCAATACTACTCTCTCTTGAAGAGACCGGGCTAGGATGTTGATCCTTCAACTTTTGACCCTCCGCCAACTCAAGTGCCTGTGTTAACCGTGCAGATGCATCACCTAGAGTGCTAGAAAGCAATCCCATCACCGATCGTACATCCTCCCAATATCCCTCGTCACTGTCTTCCTCTTGGAAGCGGAGTGCTAAAAGATGCGAGCATGCGTATCTTTTAGCAGCGAGTGCGGCATCCAGTGAGTGGTTCAGAGAAGAGATAGAAAGCGGGTGTCGAGGGGGTTGCCGCATAGTGAACTTGGTGGCCGAAGAAAAAGGCGATGGCGGCATCCCCAGGGACGGTGAGTAGCGAGGAAACGTGCTACCCACGGGCGAAAGACCCAAAGCCGCAAGGCCCGCAGATCTCCTCTTTCTTCTTAGATCTAATGCGTCAGAAGAGAATCTCTTGTCTTCCGATCCAAGATCAAAAGAGAGAGAAATCTCCTGCCCTTCAAGCTCCTCGCCCTCCTCCCGGACGTNATCCAGAAGAGGCGAAGGGGCTCCTCCAGATGAACTGCTGTCCATACTTGAGGAGGTCTGCAAAAGCGCGGACAGATCTGAACGTCGCTTCTCTCTGCGTTTGAGAACACTCATGGTCGGACTGCCTGCGCGTGCCAAAGCGGCATATGAGCCATTCCAAGTAGACCGTTTGGCGTCATACGATGTAGTTGGCCGATGACGCCTGAACGCATTTTCAGGTGGACTCGTAGGAAGCGATATAGGCCGCGGAGTGGGCGAATGCGGAGGTGGCGATAGGCTTCGATTCAATAACGACGAAGGTGACGGTGGCGCGTACATCTCCGAAAGTTGAGACAGATTGGATGGTGCTGTAAGTGCCGCTAGCAGATGACGAACATTGTCGCATTGCGTCTGCGTTGTATGTAGCGAGGACTGCAGGGCAACGCGAAGCGAAGAAGACGGCGACATCGCGGGTGAGTGCTGTCCGTAGGTCATCCTAACGAAAATCACGAATAAGCGCCGTCGACGATAACATAACAAAAATTGAAAATTACTTCTTCTCCTCGTTTTCGATGTTAGCAAAAGCTTCTTGAACAACGGATTCCCAAACCTCTCCGGCCGCTGTTAGATGTGCCAAGGAGTCCATTAACTGCAGAAGAGTTCAGCCACGCTCAACTTCGACATGTATTAGGGAATAACTTACTGGGCTCATATCGCCTTTTGATACGGCGCTTCCGTTCGTCTTGTACACAGAAAAACAAGAGCCCGCTAGAAGTAGCGCTAGGAAATAGTGTCCCGAACGGAACGAGGCCACTACGGCTACTGCAAGTGATGCCATCCAGTAATAACGATGGTGAGAGGCAGGATTTACACTTAGTTCCGAGTGTTCAATTACGGGAGGTGGGGGAAGTGATGCAGCAGAAGACCTCTTCGAAGGGCTCTGTAGAGAGTTGGCAAGGAGC
The DNA here is from genome assembly GCA_004354395.1 of Chondrostereum purpureum. NCBI lineage: Eukaryota > Fungi > Basidiomycota > Agaricomycetes > Agaricales > Cyphellaceae > Chondrostereum > Chondrostereum purpureum. Next base: position 5,752 of record LBLO01000793.1, on the reverse strand, counting down.
GACGACGAAATCACATCGTACTTGAATCGTTCCACGAACGGTGATGTTTGACTGCGGGAAAACATAGACTGACAGATCTGTATAGTGTATGAGATTTATGCACTATGAAGGAAGGAGTTGTTTACGAGCCTGTACAACATTCTGTATCCACTGTGGTAGGACATCTACCTCCTCCATGTCGTCCCCTAACGAGATTTCTGGGCTATCGTCAATCTCTGCAAGGATGCCACTTGAGCTCCCTGGCATTGGGGTTGAGGTTTCGCCGGCATCTGTGATCGGAGGGTTAGTAAGGCAAACCAATGAAGACATTGAGGCGGAAGAGAGAGATGACGGGTGAACAGAGTAAATGATATACGAGCAATGACAAGTCGAGGTATAGTCATCCGGCAACTGCAAAGTTTCTCCCAGCGTAATTTACAAGACTAGAATGTACTTGAAACGGGCGTGAAGTTGGCAGATACTATGTCAGACGGATAAACGCAGCACAGAAGGCTGTCCAGGATCCACACAAACACTGCCCAATTCGGCTTCCCCGCATTCGAATTGAATTTGACACTAGTGCGAACATCCAAGTGCTCTAACATAGGCCACTTCTGCAAATCGAAAAATGAAGTATTGCGTCTGGCAGAGTGGTCTCCGTTACTGGACAAGCTTTCCGTTCGGTTTGTACACCGGAATCATAGGTCCACAATTGACGCCCTCTTCAACTTCGCATAGCATTCAAAACATGGATTCCATAGAAATTTGACATACCTCTGAGGTACTTTTCAAGGGGGTGGTCGTCAAATACAGCCTGGGCCATATGTCTAAGATAATGGAGGTTTTGGTGAGACTTCGGTTGTGTGTGGTCGTTCAGAGATTATCGTCAATATCCAAGTAGTGTAGCAGAGGTTTTAAGTGAGCGTGAGGGTTTTCGGAATAGAGGGACAAGAAAGGTTGTTCGTCAACGTCGTGGACGGTGGCCAAGTTATGTTCAGGCTTCTGGGAAAGTACAGTTGCTTTGTCAGCACATTTTGGTCGCGGCCATGTGCTTCGCACCACGTAAATAGTTGTGACTTATGCCCAGCCGACGCGTTTCCGCGGGCATTGACAATGAGAAGCCTTGAACGAAAGACGATTCCTTCTGCCAGGTGTTTGCAGATGGAAACTATTCTATGCCAATTCTTCGTCTGCAAAAAATATGCTGTCTAGTGGGTAGGAAAATGCGAGCTCAGTCACTATTGCTCCAATTCCCTCTCGCGCCGGTACTATTCTTGGCAAGCTACTCTTCGCACGCGGATTTCTCAGATGGTTGCAAGAGTATACTGATATACCGTGTTAGTCTTGGAACAGACAAGAGTGCGGTAGAGGTATATTCAAGAGACTGCCCTAAAAGCACTTCACGTACCAATCTCCATATCACTCACAAGCTATGCCGACAAGAGCATCCAAGTTTTACACCAGATTTCCCAACGATCATGCTACCATGGTTGACAATGACGGAATGGTGCCTTCAATTCGCGCGCAGATAACACAGGACGATCTGGAAGTGGCTCTACAACAACTACTCTGGCTCTAACACCTCGTTCAGAGTCATAGTATGCTGAAATCAGAACGCACGGTTTTCCTCAGTCGTGCAAAAAAATCCCAAGAGCAAGAGAGATAAGACACTTCAAAATTCAGAAGACAAAGTGTAGCAGCCGAATCCAAGACCCGATACGAAGAAGGTGGTACAGAATATAAGATCATAGAGTATTCCTGGTTAATGCTGGGTACAGGATATATATCTAAGCCGGAATACTCAGAAACACTGGCGTGTGGAAATGAGGTCAATGCCGTCTTGACTTGAGGCATTACAGAAGACTCACCCATAATTTCAACGCCGCTATCAATCCCAATATTCTGAACCAATGATTGAAAGCCAAATCGGTTCATATGTCAGTCCAAGTGCCGCCTTGACCCTCGCAATGTCCCCTTTAGAAGGCCGAGGGAGGTCGCATTCACCGTTCGGCATCGTGGAAAGAAACTACAATCAATTGTGAGCAAGCCACAGACGGTCATCGTCTCGTGCAAACCAGTGAAGGCTCGTCGCAAGACTACCGGATTCAAAATCGAGCTTAGCAATCTAAGATGAGATAGTACTTGACCATGGCTCTTTGGCTTTCACCTTACCATGACCTTTCCAAACACATCCAACTGGCCACAGAACAATGAGACTGAAGAAAATGTCATCCAAGGAGAGTTGCAGGAGGACAAGAAATGAGGGAGTCAACGCACTAAACGAAACCATAGGAGATATCCAGTGATTCCAGGGCTCCTCTTTCCCGGCGAGACAAAACAGTCTATTTTCAACGGAAAGCCGGTGGCACCATGATGAAGGCAGCGATAAGACGTGTTAGTTGTCATAGTCGTCAAAATGCATTATTCTACAGGACGTGAGGAGACCTCCAGTTTTCAGGAATCATGGAGCATATTTATATGCAGACAGATATGGTAGACGTGGCGGAGGAAGCCAACCGCGCCCGAGATTTCTGTTATTTCGTGGGTTGAAAAGTATTCGATAAATAAGCAGATGTCACAACAATGAAAACTTCGAGAGCGAAAACTACAGAATAATCTGTGTAGGAGTGAGAGACACGATAATCACAAAACAACGGCGGCACTCACATGAAGTCAAATCATTGGGTACCACTGAGGCTTTTCTTGCGTTCTTAATTTCTTCCTGATCTGCTCAATCTTCGACTTCGAAGGTAAAGGAAATGGCCGCTTTGTCTCATCGACTCCAATAGCCAACACAATTCCTATGCGGTCTCCTTTCAGGTCCACTGCACAAGTTCGGACAGGGATCTTCAGTGGGAGAAGGCGACGTCCCAGAAAGGCGGCCGAGGCATTGTAAATCAAAGCTATCCGGTCGTCAAACGATTCCGGACATTTCTGTGCCATGCCAGATTTGATAGCCATCGAAATTAACTTCTCCTCGTTTAGCAAGAATCCACAGGCCCAGTTGGCATACTTGGACTCTGGAGGCCAAGACACGTTGGTAGTAGACATTATGGGATGAAATCGGAGAAGTATAGACGTGTCCCTTTCAATGTGTTGAGAATACCAGAAAGGGGNATTGGGGCTGGTGGAAATATATGAGTGATAGTTCAAGTACAAGTTCAACTGTCACGAACCCAAGTGTGGAATATGGGCTCCGGTCCGTTCCCCCGGAATGCGGCGTCCTCTTTGAGGGTCTTCGATTAGTCTGCTTCTTCANTGGTAAAGCAATGAATCGTTGGGAATCAATAAAATCAACAGATTAACTTGTAAGGACTCCGATACATATAAGTACTCAATGGTTGCAGTCCTGACCCAAGTGTTGCAGACGCCTTTGCAAAACCTCACTGGTCCCATTCCACAATCCGCGTTGTTGTGCAGAGTGGTCGGAAATAAAATAGAGTAGCTTCTAGCCTGGTCAGGTGAAGATCAACTAATTAATCAACTCCCTATGCTACCTCTATGGCAATGGCATGGCTACAATTAATTGGCCCATACCAATAACAATTACTACTACTCGAGGCACCAGTAGGTCTATGAGAGAAGTATGTGTACTCTAGTTTTACCAAAAATTCGTCCAAACTTCATCTCTCGTACATTACGCAGGTTTACACCGCGAATTATATCTTGTCCTTGGACCAGTCTAAGTTCCCTTCCACGCATACGTCTGGTCTTCCTGAGCGGCTCTTCACGATCTCTCTCATCGTCCGTCGGGAACCTCTCTTCTTCGGGAAGCTGAGACGCACGCACATGTGTGAACTGCAATATCGCGTGTGTCTTCGTCAGCGCTTGCGAAACAGCGTGAGGGAGTGATTCCGCTCCTTTTTTGGCGTCGAAATGGCCGAGAAGCAGAGCAGAAAAAAGATCACCGACCCCAGAAAAATAACCTGGTAAAAGGGGCACGCAACCAGCGTAAACGGCGCCGTCGGCGGAGGAGCAGATACATAGAAGAGATTCCTCTCCTGAAGAAGGTCTGATATCGGCGGGGAGACCGTCAGAGAGCCAGGAACTCAATGGGATTGAGCTAATGACCACGTTCGGCACTTTGTATACATCATGTAATTTCTTCAGAGCAGCGTGAAGGGACGTGATATCTTTGAGGGGAATATCAGTGAGTGTCCTGAGCGCTCGTCAGCATAGTTTGCCACACGATTGATCAATATGGAACACTGACTCGACTTCAAACCAATTCGGGGTTATGATCGTGGATAATGAGAGCATATCGCGATAGACTGGAATAACATCTGCAGCTACATATAGCTTTCCGGCATCTCCCATGACAGCTACACAATTCCGTGAGATCAAAAAGAAGGCCCAGGAGATATGCGTACGATCTAGCAGGTAAATCAGGTCTGTCTTCTCCTCTTTCAAAGTTTTCGCTAAACGTGCTACTGCAGACAGAGCTTCTGCTCCTGGGATATATCCTGGAAGTCAAGATGAGTACGAGATATTAGAGGCTTGTTGGTATTTTGAGCACACCAGTTAAGATCCGAGTGGGTCTAAGTAATTCATTTTGCCTCATGGAGTCAAAGATCGCAGTTAGTTCTTCAGCATTGGCCTTGCTTCCTCCAGCACGTCCATATCCTGACAGGATAAAATCAGGGATAAAGTAAAATGAAGATGTATGTGATAATACCTGAATGGTTGGAGAAGTTGACAGAGTTCACCACCTCTCAACGTTGAGATCCGAGTTAAGCCTTGAGTGAAAAGTCGATAATCAGGAGGGAACATACGTCTACATCGTAGCCTAAGCATTGAAGAGGAAACACAGCTGCCTTCCCCCCAACATATCCATAGGATACATGAGACTGTATGCTCAAAATGCGGTCGTCTTCCATGAGTCGATAAATACGATACGGTGACAGTATAAGAGTAAGAAAAGTGGGATGAGTCATGACTGGTACGGAACGTTTCCGCATTTGCCGGCTCAGTGTGCCGCTATATTGTAGTCACATGATGTCCGCTTTACTACTTCACACTAAACCCTTCAGCCTTCAGACAATACGTTGCGCACTGAGGAGGTTGAGTATGGAATCATAATGATGATAGACGACACCGTAGCTCACTAATGGGATAAGTAACAAAGGGAGCCCAAGTGCCATCATATTGGAAGGATGGTGCAGTGCAACTGGACGGGTTTGTCTATTCTCGCATGCTTAGGATAGGATAATCTGAGAATAATGTTCGTTATGTTTGTGAACCTACAACCGATCTCTCCTCGGCACATGTCAAGGAGGGGATCAGGCGTGCCAAAGGATTCCACCAACTTGAATTTCCTTCCTTATTCTTAGTCTAACTGGGGAATAACCAGGTACTCTTGTACAGGCGCCCGAAACTATTGTCCCTCCATTTCTCCCGAATAACTCAATTCAAGATTGCTCTGATTGCTGGGGATCTTCGTGAACTTGGTCCATCATCAGCATGGATTTGCAAGTGGTCCGCCTTGGGTCCACCGGCCCGTCCTCTAGAAACAAGCAATTCTTAATGGCTGTGTTATGCAAATCCTTTCGTTCTATACTTTCTCTTCACTCACACCAGTGACCAATATTTGTGTACTGTTGGCATCTCGTTTCAGAGAACCTATCACNAGCNACGCAGGNACNTCGGTNANCCANTTGAGAAGGTACAGTAAAGATACGATGAAGGTCTTCAAAAGACCTTCTCTGTACGTTTGGCGCGATTACGAAAATGCTACGGGCCCTTTTACCCCGGTTAGTTCGCATATAAGGCAATT